>DWLI01003842.1:0-11408 GCA_018249915.1 Cecropterus dorantes dorantes
AATATATTATGTAAGGCTATAATTTAATTAAAATATTGTTTTAACAAAAATAAAAAACGGACAAGAAATTTTAATTTCGTGTGCTTTATTTATGTTTTTTAATAATTTTGTCAGGTGGTAAAATCTGTGTATTTCTACCGGAGATATCTTTCTGGTAGTTCTACCGGGAACACCTTTCCAGTAGAACTACACTAGTAACACGCCACCACGTCTATTTCTAGCGTGAAATGGTTCTTGAGTCGGAGGAAGGTGTGGTTGCCGGCTCACTTTTACATGAGGCGACCATCTCAGTTATCAGGAGTAGCATCACATTTGTCATCAGATAAAACCCCTGTTCTACATGAAGTTGCTTACAGATGTACATAGGCTGCAGTCGCTTACCATTAGGCGAACTGCGTGCTCGTTAGCTATTTTAGTCTTATAAAAAAAAGCTGTGTGAAAATGTCCAGGAATGCCTTTAGACATTTTACCTTAACTTTACTACTTCAATGTTATATAAAAAACTTGTAGTGTGATTTGACAGTATATTACGAAAGTCTATGTGAGATGCTCTACTTTATCACTACTTCTTATGAATACAACATAAAGATGGAGGGATAGCTGATACCCTTTTCTAGTTGATGTTAAACAAATTTTCAAAGTAGCATTAGTTAGTTAACCAAGATTACAGATTTCTATACTAATGCAGTAATATAAAAAGACATATTTTCATTGTAACTGAAGATCCTTAATCAGTAAACATCTCAATGAAACACATCGATAGAAACCGCTGCATGTAAAACAGAAATAATTACCCCTTTTATTTCAAATTTATTTAAAGAATATGACAACAATATTAATAACTAAGATAAAATGCTTAAAAGCTGAAAGGAAGTATATAGTTACATATATGATGATTTAGTTAAATGTTGTTATTATTTTAAAATAAAATCTTAAGTATTTTTTTACATTTAACTAAACAACATAAACACACGTTAAACTTTATAGTTATATTTAAATAAAAAAATAGAAGAGATAGATTTTGATGCATACTTGTATAAATAAGTGAAAAATTATTGTAATTTCTACCAAAATTGATTTTACCTAATATTAAAATCATTATAATTTAACGTAATGGAAATAGTTATCTTAGAACAAAACATCTTTAAGATAAACAATAACTATTAACAGTAATGGAAATAGGTATTATTTATCTAAGATAAAACATCTTTTACACAAAAAATAACTATTTTCATTACTACCCATCACTAATTCCTTAGTAACTAGTCAGCTGCCACGGTAACAAGTTAAAAGCTATAGAAACATTTCCTAAAAAGTAAATACTTGTTGAGGGTTAGGCGTGTGGACATTTCACTCTCTTTTCCCGGAAACCTTCCGCATTTTTCCGGCCGGTCCGGGAGACCGGTTGTCAGGAATCAGGAAGAGGTGTGGACCGGACCGGTAAGTACTCATTAAAACTGTACACACGGACGTGGCTCAATGTAGAGTAGATTTATATCAAGAGACAATAGTACTACTTTGAAGTTAAACAATTAAACATACGGCTTAAGTACTTGTACATACATAAACAAACGACGGAAGCGTCTTCTAGTGGTGACAAATAGGAAACTGCTTTTGTTGAAAATTACATGGTAATTTCACCAATAAATGGGAAAATTCAGAAGCAAAAGGTGGTTGACAAAATTGGCACAAATAATACTAAAATTATCTTATAGCGTTTACTTTTTCATTCTTGTTGCATTAAGACAATATTTTTTTTTATCTGAACATAAAAAACGAATCGGGTGTGTAAAATATTTACTTAGTAATTATTCCATTATTTTTGTTATAACAACAAAATGGAGACTAGTGCCACCTAACGTATTATTCCAGAACTTAGTAAAAGCTGCCAATGATTTTAGAAAGTATTACTACTGTACCACATGCTGAGACTCTTCTCAAATACTCCTGCATATGAGTATGGTCAAAAATGTTGTGTTGTTCACGTAACAGATGTCGCTGCATATTATAGCAGTTTACGAACCTCTCGTTTAAAATAAAACTTATTTTAATTACCTTAAGTGATTAGGGTTACGTTTATATAAAAATACGATTTTGACTTCCAAAGCACTTTCAATAAACCGTAGATGTAAATAAATCATATGTATTATGTTTGATGTAAACCATGACAACTTACAGTAAAATAAGACGATATATAAATTTAACCGCAGAATTTTTGTAATGAATTTACAGAGAGTATATGTATAAAAGTGAGAAAAAAATTTGAGACAGTGTTTCTTGATCAGGACAATACATATACGCTATTTTGACAAAAGGACCTTAATTTGTCGGTATATATTGACTTAACCCTCTCATTTCAAAGGGAGACCTTACCAGTTGGTATGCTCAGTGTAGTTTGGACGGAGAAATTTCACCGCCACACCTATTTCTTCAGAAGCACTTCTTGCGTTTCGGTGGAAGGGTATGGTTGCCGGCACACTTATATATTAGGTGACGTCTAGATCTCGGGAGTAGGAAAGCATCTGAGATCGACATCAGATATAGCCCCTATTCTATATGAAGTTTCTTACAGATGTCTACAGGCGACAGTAACCACTTACCATTAGGTGGACTGCGTGCTCGTTAGGTACTTTAATCTAATAAAAAAGACCCGTGCCCCGACCCGTAGTAAGACAGCATTGGATTGGTGACGAATCCGAGCAAAAACGGTGATCGCATTTCTAATCGTTCGTGTGTAGCGTAATATATAACAGGAAATCTAAGGAAATAATCAATGACATAATCTTTGTGTACGGGATGTATGTTATCGTGATATCTGTTAATTAAATCTTGATTACACTTGTAGTGTTGCAATCTAGATAACTGTAATTTTCATTGGTGATAAAGACTGATTTCCCTTAGCTTTCAACGATGTGATAAATCGTAGTATACTACAAATTGCGTGAACTACAATACGTATAAAATAGGACAGTAATCTTATTAAGATGTTTTCATTGTCATAACATACTTCAAAGTTGTCATTCAAAGAGATTAAATATATTGAGAAATTGTCAAGACTGCATTGTGTACATTATCAAGTCGTCCATACAAATATTTTGGTTGACAGTTGCGATACAGTTACTTTACATAAAATGTAATTAAGAAGATAAAAACAAAAAGCATTGTTCATTTTTTACCTGACTGTCCTGTAAAGTTAGCGTTTTTGTGTTGTGGTGACACTTTTCTTCTCCACGTACTTTTGCTATTATGTAGGAATCTTAGATAGACATATGACTATGTCTGCCCAATGTGTCGCCTTCAGATCAGCAGAAGAATATCTTCTGCTGATCTGAAGACGACGGCTTCACAGAAAATATCTGTGAGGAATTCTAAATTTTTCCACTTTTCATACTTCCATCCATATAGGAATTTTAATCGAGGGAAAAAAAAGACAATCTAAATTGATAAATAAGGTCATGAAAGTTAAATAGTCTTTGACACAGAAAAAGTGGTAAAATTTTGCCGCCTCTTACATGCTCCCCCCGAGGTCATACCAGCCTTTGTCTTCCTTCCACACTACGCCATATCTGTGACAGAGTTTATGTGGAAATTGTGTTCTATATATCTTAATTCGAGTGCAATTACTAACTTAAATATTTGAGCACAAACATTTATAAAGAAAAGTATAATGTGCATACCTCATCCATCCTTTAACAAATGATAGTTTTCTGCTTTCTAACTTTAGAATGCAGTTAAGAAGCTAAATTAAAACCTTGCCTATTATAATTACGCCAAGTTATTATAATTATCAAATAATAATGCTATGTCATATTTACCAATATATATCTATCGGTCTTAATTCTATGGTACAGACTGTACATGTACCCAGATTCACGCACAATTAGATTAATCGTTGCATGTTACATGAGATGAACAATGAAATCAATATTTAAATTGATTGGTCTTGATTACAGGTAATATTGCATTTTTTAATAATACCTTACGATTGAACACCTGAACAATGATTTTATTTAATCGTTTCGTGTGACAATAATTTTACAAAAATATGTCTGATCAGTCATCCACCTGATTACATTAGATAACTCTAAATATTTTATGTGTGTAAATTTAATATCATATCTACTTAATACTAGTAAGCAGGTATTTTTTATGATTTGATTTACAAGTTATTTTATGCACACTTATTACAAAATGTAGACTATTTTTTCAGCATAATGTTTATATTGAATCGTACTTGCATGATCGCGATTTGATCGAATTTCTCGAATATACTTAAATTTTCTTCTTGATTAAATATACTTACAGTCTTGCATATTATAGGAAATACATGAGTAAAAGCGAAATATAGATATTCCTGCTAAGCCGTCTTTGAACAACGACCAACCCAAGACTGTGTAACATCTCTCCGTGCCGCCTATTACAACTGGTACTATAAACAAATTGATATCAAGACGGAGTCAGCTTCTTGCATTTACTAGAAACGATTACTGATGTTAAGAAACGCAATAACGCTTTAAAGTTATCTTTGTTGTATCTTATAATTACTGCATTGCTATATATAGAAGCAAAAACACCATAATTTCAGCAAATAAGGAGCTTACTTCATTAATATGCATTTCAATTTCTTAGCCCTTTCTACATTCAACTTAAAGGTTTAACGTCAATAAACTAGTAATTAACTAGTGTCACTTTTAACTGGTTATATCGTAGGTTTATTTTTAGACGGTCACTACCTTGTTATAAAACTAGCAAATACCCACTACTTTATCTGCATGAACTTTAGAATTGTGTCTAAAAAGAAATAAAAAACTGTGTGAATAATCAAAGTAAATTATTTTCGTATCTTAATTTAAAAAAAATATCAAATGTTTCGAATGACATTATATGGAAAAGTGTTGAACACGACTCTACTCATACAAGAGCCGTAAGTAAAGCGAGTCATTGCCTTAACTACTGCATCAAGGAGCTTTAATTTTAATAAAATGTATCACTTTTTCTAACAATACAATTAAGAGAATAGTACTGATATAGTCTAATGCCAGTTCATTGACCATTTCTGAATAAAATCATTAAAATGTGTTCAGCTATTTTTGCGTGATGAAATACATAAAAAATATAAGAATAATAATAATAGTTTAAATCCAGGGCTTAAATTCAGCTTAGTTCAGCTATTTTGCGTGATTAGATAACACACATACAGACAATTTCATATATAATATTAATAGGATCCTTGCTATCTATATCACAACCACTTTTCAGTGTCAGTTGGCTTTCATTTTCATTTCATGTTTTTGCATTTGCGTGAGAAAATTATTGCATAAAATCGCATTTACTGTGGGTGTTTGGATAATGAATAGCTTCTTTAACATATTAATGTAATTAATTGAAATATATTTTTAATTAATTGATGTAAGTATTAAAATAAGTCGCGCGGGATTAGTATTCTGTGATTGTTCTGTCTTTCGTCGATCGGTGATAGTTATTTGCATAATTGATTGTAGTTATAATTTGCTGTCAACTTGTCCGTAATATAACATCATTATTTCTGTCTTTAAATGCAGTGCTGTCTTACAACTAAAAAATATAGGAGGTACCACATAACTAGAAAGGTATAAAATATATAATGAATAAAAGATTTACAAAATCTTAAATTTTATTTTACCCCATCACGGATGATTTATAAAGATAATATGATTTGGCATGCTGTACATTTTGTAATACATAAACATGACAATTTTAATAATAATATTACCTTCAAATATAAAAGTTTTAAATAATATTTTAAGTAAGTCACTACTACAACTAAATTAGAGGTTCTTCAAACAACAGTTCAATAGGTTTACTTTAATTGTGAAAAGAAGAAATCCTAATAAGATTTTTGGCCAACTAAGACTAATAGAAAATCGTTAAAATATCGTTTATTCCGTTTACAGGCATACAAAGTTACATCCCTCTTTTCGCATGGGAGTAAAGAGTAGATAAATTAGAGGTAAAGAGTTTATTGTTAATAAAACGTATAGTTTGCAATTTCCCGCATTATTATTCATCTCTGTGCACGTCATGGTATCTTTGCATCAGAATAATAAACAATTACCTTATGCGTTTGCCGCCTTCGCGTTAGTAAATTAAATCTTTATGCGCATGCCTGCTGGAAATACTATGTAAGCTTTCTGGTTACTATTAGATACGGAAAGTTAGAAAATACTATTTACTATTTATATTTATACTATATATCTATTTCCGTCTAATAACAGCAATGTTAAGCATTGTTTGTCTGAAGAGTCTGGTAAAGAATATACTTATCCGGGGTATTCCAATTTAGTTCTCAGGGCTAGCAGCGCACTTTCGGCTAACCTTAGATAAGATTGATCTTATTTGGTAACTCCAAATTTCAGATGTCCATGGGCGGCAGTAGTCATTTTTCATCGTAGATGGAATGCATTCTCGTTTGTTACTTGTATGTGATAAAAAAACAATAAAGACGGGATTTTCATTTGATGTTGTATTCAAATAAATTGGTTGTATTCTATACTATGTTACAATTATCCTATGTTGGTTGTAGCAAGCATCGAGTAACAAACATATGTACTTATAATATAAAAGTTATTTTGAAATACAGGCCAATCATTCAATTTAAGTATGAGTATGAAATACATTTAAACATAAATATATTTCATAAAATGACAAAAGTAACAGACCTCGCAGCCAATTAAATTAATAAATAGTTCAATAACAATAAAGTTTTATTGAGACCGTAGTCATAATTCTATCTACGGAACCGACGGTAAAGATTGTAGGATAACAATAATTATTTAATACACTATCCGTATATGTCAATGTAGTACTAGATATGTCAATGTTAAGGATAGGAATCTATTAGGAATTAAAGTAAAATTTATTGGAATAGTCATTGCTCGCAACACCGTAAGTGAAAAAACCATTATGGCCTTTAATAATAAATGAAATTTCAACATAGTCACATACATTAAATATTTTTATATGATATTTTATTTATTTAGTTTATTTTACAAGTTTTTGTACACGTTAGAACGCTAAAAATGCAGACAATACAAACAATATATTACAAAGGACTACTTATTTCAAACTGAAATTTCTTACCGCAGCCCTGGAATCGGTGTGTGTAATAGTATGCATAAATTATGTGCAAATTATAAGTGCAAGTGTGCATATATTTTAAGAAGTTGTAAATTTGAAGAATAGAAGTTGTAAAAGAGCATGCTGACTATTTGATCGAAAATGGAATCAGGTGACCACTTGTAAACAACAATAGGTAAGATTAGTTTCCTACTTTAGGTTAGTCAAGGCATCCGTGACCAGCCTCAGATCACTTCTGTGGTCCAAATTGGAATATCACGGATAAGTATGATAAAATAAAATAATATAATTGATGAATAATGTAAAAGAAGAGGTCCTTCTTTTGAATCTAACTTTTTAGTCGCATCTAACGATGTTTATAGCAAGAAATAATATTACTACCCTCAGTTGATACCATTAGAGTTTTTATACGAGCATTAGCTTTTACCGGCGACTTCGTGTACACTGGTTATAATTCAAACATTTAATTAATATTTAAATAATATAAAAAAAAACCCTTAGAGATTGAATATCAAATAGTTTTTCTAATTTTGTAAATTAATTACAATCTGCGAAAAGTTTTTCACATATTCGTATTAAACATACCTATGTCAATGACAAATATATGAAAACTACGTATAACGCGTTTTTTAAGTTTTCAAATGGGATCCTTGTCATAATATACTCTTAACTCGCTACACAATTTCAAATGTCACTTAGTTTTCATTCCAGGTTAAAAGGTAAGAGTTCAAGATATATGTAATAGAAAAGTTGTTCAGTATATTACAGACAACATTGAAAGTGGTTGACCTTTTAAGGAAGAGGTATGATTCGTTCATTGGGATGCTGGGCAAAGCGCGTGGAAATGTTAATACTTGCTGAGAGATAAACGGCGTAGACAGCTTCCCAACCGTTCGGCTTCATTTACAGTTTATCACGCTAGATAAGATATACTAGAACTCACCGTTCTAGCATGACACACCTTTATCACGCTAGACAACATACACTAGACAAAAGCAGCGTAGGCTTGTGTCGCTCTAGGCCGAAGTAGAATTCGATCCATCTAAAATTTGACTACCATAAAAAAGGTCGCCAAATCTCAATATTATGAAGACTAAATATGCTGGAGACGCACGTAGTGTGTCAAAGTTATTTTTTATATTTTTACAGGAAAATAACCGTTGTGTAATACAAAAAAAGAAGATTTTCCTGTCCCCAAGACGCGCCGCCCGGGACCATTGCCAGTAGATTAGAATGATAAAATTATAAAATAAATTCAATGAAAATATCAATAGCAGTTGAAATAAGATATTGTTCCATAAGTGACAAAAATATGTATTATTCTAGTCAATTTCCTTTGTTAATGCTATAAAATAACAATAAATTGTATTGCATTATTTTGAAACTAAACAAGTATTAGTTTGACTACATAAATCTATTATCATAACACTTTGAGAAGCATATTCCCCGAGCGAGTGTGCAGTAAAGTCCGTCTATGCACCCACTGCACCACGCACACAGCCACGCCGCCACGGTCCGCTACCCCCGTATATAAACCTACCACAGAGTAGCCTTGAACTTCATTTCACCAACGACACTCAGCGAAAACCACCCTTCGATTTTCAGTTGTGGATACGGACTTTGTGTGAATTATGTTGTGTTGGAACTGATCGGTGAAACTGTGTTTGGTGCTCTGAACGAATTTAAGATGAAGGCCGTACTGCAAGGGGTGAGTTTCAGTTACAATTTTTACATTCAACTGAAATGATTATAAATCAAAAATGGTATTCATTTCATTATTCTACATTGCAATTGTTTCTGTTTGTTGTAAAGTATTTATTAATACATAAGGCAGAATGTTTTCTCGCAGAGGAGTGAGATTTAGCACGGTTACAATGGAAATGTGCTGAAAAATAATATGCATGCATAATAAGTCTAACAAAAAATTGAACAATATAAGACATCCACTGTTTACATTATTACGAGTAGCAAAGCAACATATAATGTCAACAATCTTAAATGTCTATATCAATTGTTCTATTCCCTATAATTAGTGTTTTGTAAATAACTCGAAAAAATTGCACGGACGAAAAATACATATAAAAATTTTATAGTAGATAAGAAAATGTTTTGGACTTATGTATGTATCAAAATTAAAATATAATGTATTTAAATTGATATCTCTACATGATACACTTTAAATGTGTGAATATCTAATTTAGTATTTATTTGAGTAATACCACGACAACTACTTTAAACGTTTATTTTAGATTTGTTATAGCTTTATGCTTTGATAATAAGAATTGTACAAATAGAAATCCACAGTGTGTCACACCGTTAAAGTGACCTGTGTCATGGCTTAAGATATTGTTTAGCGTAAATAACAGGATATCTTTAAAAACTATTTTCTGTAGATGGTGATAGCATAGGTCATGGAGTCTCAGTTTCACATCCCAAGCAAGCATCTTTGATTTTTTGAAGTCATATACAGGTTACAAATTATTATATTAGAAAAAAGGTTATCAAAAGATGTATAGCATAACATACTAAAGCTCTTCGAGAAAAGATCCGTGCCCACGTGCCCAGTTTTGGGTCATTTACGGGTCGATAACGAATCAGTATCAATGACTTAATGTGGCTTCAAAATATCAATCAATTAATACGGAACAGCCTTTAGAGGTCACCCTACTCCCGCATTTTGTACGTCTAATTAATATACTATAATAAAAATATTAGACGTTAAAGGACCTAGTGCTATTTTAAAATAGGGTAAAAAATTACATACCTATATATTATATAGCGCTTTTTCTAGATTCGAATAAATTAAGGGTTATAATGAATATTTAGAATTTCAAAGTCATATATAAAGTCTGAAAATAATGTACCTATATTTTTGACTAGCTGTTCTCCGCGGTTTTACTCGCTATTGCATAACAAAAAAACTGATGTTATATAGCCTATAGCCTTCCTCGATAAATTTACTATTCAACACAAAAATATTTTTTCAACTAGAACCAGTCGTTCCTGAGATTAGCCCGTTCAACCAAACAAACTCAACTGCTTTATAATATTAGTATACCTACAAGTGAAAACCTTTTCAGGCGTGTTGGTCATTTTTTGAGATGGGACAAACGATTGGATGGGAACTCGCGACACTTTTATCGTACCCAACAACTATGTATATACTAAAATATGTACATGTGTTGTGCCTGTATAATAAAATAATTCCTGACGATTCAAAAAATACACACGTACATAATTGTTCGAGTTTGCACGTCTGTTTTCAAACTGTTTACAGATTGTATACCCAATTATATATGTAACTGGGTTTCTAAGTCTTTTAAAAATAACATGTAATTAATTTCACTTTGTGACGCATTCTATCGTTGTAAGAATCTTTGTAGTTAATTGCTACTTTAATTGGATGCCTCCTGACACCTGGCGTGAAGAAAGTGAAACAATAGTCCGACATTTAATACGTTATAAGTAAATAATGATACTGTCATTTTACTACACAATTCCAACATATTCTCGTTTTGTCACGAATTGTGTATAATATGTCTTTTTTAAGCATTGCTAGTAATTACTTTTTTCATATATTTAATCTGCGATACTAATATTGTACAGCAGTAGTGTTTGGTTCAACGGACTAATCTCGGGAACTGGTTCGAATTTAAGAATTATTTTTGTATTGAATATTCCATTTATTCAGGAAGGCTATATAACATCACGCTGTGTTTGTTTTGTTTTCTTTTTCTTATTTAGTAGCGGGTGAAACCGTGTAGCACAGTTTTCGATAACCGAGTTCCGATGATCGAATAGCGATCAAATAACAAAGAGTCAATAATTCTTTGTTTTTTTTTTCAAATTTTAATTGTATGCAACCATTGGTTTTATAACAAGTCAAATACAAAGTAGAATACAAGTCAATATAGTATCTAGTTTCGACTACCAAGTATCTTAATTCTATAATTTTACAAAATTTTAATGAGTTTTGTAAATCTTTCGCTCTTATTTCTTTATTCTTTCGCATCAATTAGACATATCGCACCGTAATAATAACAGGGACCTCATGCAAAAATTCATTTAAAGGAGTTTCTTATGTAGCACGGTTATTAAATGAACGAAAAATTTAATACGTTACTAGGAGTTGTTCCGAGTATCAAATTTAATTTCGCGTAATTTTAGTTGGGTCCATTTCGTTTTGATTGAACAATATAAGTATTGTTTAATTATAATAAAGTTATAAAATAGTAAATACTTGCGCGTTTCGAATACTTGACGTAACATATAGGAACTCATTAACCGACTTC
>DWLI01003843.1:0-11407 GCA_018249915.1 Cecropterus dorantes dorantes
CATGGTATTCGATGTAAATCGGAGCAGAGACTTTTAAGAAGTCTCTAGTGGAGTCGAGGTATGTGGCCGCACGGTGGAGAAACATGGATAAATACTGATGTGAGCGATCGAGGAGGATCGATATTAGATTACCACATTTGAGTATTTAAAATAATAACTTTGTTGCACTGAGAATATAAATTATTAAAAACAGTAACTTTTATTATATTTGTGCCCGGTCTTTACCCTACCTTAGTGGTGCCCACATAAGCCATGAATTACTAATGATGTCAATGATAACAATTTATCTCCGATACGTATACATACTAGAGCAGACCCGTGCCTGGTTCATTGGGCGTCAATTATTTTGGTATGGTTCTTAGTACTAAGTGATAGGAGTTATTACCCAACTGCCTAAAAGAAGGTTATGTTTTTACCGCGTTTGTATACATTAAGCAAAATCTTGGTAGAATTTTGAAAAATCCTTAGAAAATTCCTACGAATATGTGTGCGAAATTTCATATAGGGCAGAAATAAGTTTATATCTGCATTAATCTGAAGTACAAGAGAAAATAGAACGTCTCCAATTAGTGGAGTACCTGTTAATCCATAGCATAACAGCGATACATAGCTGCTGCAAGACAAAAGATAGTCGAAATATAACCTCTAACTGCTTTTATACATTACCAAGAGTGAGTTATTATTGCACTCTTGTATTCCGTGTTATACAAGGCTAGAATAAACAGCACTAAAACCTACAAATATTCGATCACAATGGCAGCGAGTTTAAACAAACCCGGCGGCACCTGAGAGCCATCGCTCGGCGCGAGGGTCTGTTTATTCGGTGCTTAAACCTTGTTCCTCATCAATCACCCGGGTCCCCAGTTTTTCAGGGCTATCGCTCCCATAGGAGTGGAGTTGCCAAATGCCAGATTTAGACAAAATTATACATTTTTAGAGATATTTTTGGTAGCAAAGTATTGATATCCATGAACACGGTCAAATACTATTTGGTACTAGGAGTCCAAGTTTACTACAAACTACAAAGTATAACAAACAATTAGTGTTGAATGCAATTTACACTTAGATTGCAGTAATAATTAAAATACTTCACATTCTCTCTTGTTGTATTTTTTAAGTTACGGGATATTTTAGGGTACATTCATGGGTGCGTTAGCGGCTGCTAAACTAACTTTGTCTTTTACATTTTATATGAGTTACAGTCAAGTTGGGTAACTATGAATTTCCTTGTAACTTGGTTCAAATAAACTGGTTTCATAATTCTATTTTTGTTCAGAATAAGAGTTCATGAAGTTATCATAAAGCAAAGATTTTTTCTCCAAAATAATTCCGTGCAAATATATCAAAAACTTAAGTCAACTTTAAATGCACTGTAAATACAATATTTCTTCCATTTCTTCCTAAATACTTGGAAATACAGCTAAAAATTCAAAATTTCGTTATAAAAGGACACTTATTATTAAACAAAACACATAATAAGGTTACTCCATTATTTAATATTTGAATGAATCCAAGAAAATCATTCAAATTTACCCAACTTGACGTTAATACCAATAAGAGCTTAATTTAATGCCTATGCCTATTAGCTACATTCATTAGCTCTTGCAAACGCTGTTTAAAATCAACAATTTATTTTGACAAAATCTTTAAAAATGCCTGAAATAATATAAACAACGATAAGAAGCAAGAAAAGTCGAACTCTAAACTCCTCAATTTGCCTGATTGTTATGGTAACACTCGCCAGGATGTTTGCATTCGATGCCGCTGCCGAACCGCATTCAAAAAAACTCTTGTATGAATCCACTATCCACAGGGACCAGAATTGGTTTATTTCTTTTTATTCTGAACCAGCATATGCCCGCGCAATCTGCTATTTTTTGTCCTATTTTCCAACTTCTTCGTATAGTTCATGTTATTTCGAACTGGGTATATATTTTTGGGAATTTTCACTGAGTTTTGAAGTAACCTTTGAAGATCTCGTTATCGTGCTGATGAATATAAACTACATAGTATATGTGGGTTGCTCAGGCTATAACTTGATTATTACGGCTTAGAATCCAAAATACAGACTTTCATAGGAAGGTACAGATTATCACTTTGATTGTCTTTTAAAAAGACAAACATAAAGACGCATGCAGTTACTAATAGAGTAGAGCGGGGTCACTTGATCAGGAATTTGTTCAAATCCCTTATTTTTCAAATTCATGCCATTAACAACAATAATGTAGAATACAAAATATAAATGATAGTCGTTTGATGATATTTGTAATTATTAAAGCAAACTTCATTGAAGCCATGTTTTTTTTTAATTTTAGTGCCAATTTTGCAATATAAGTCACACGCAGAACGAATTCCGGGCAGCGCAGCGGCTTAAGCAAGCCCGCCCAACCCTAGGCCGGCGGACCACAATGTGGCCAGCCAAAGTTTGAATTGACCCGCTAAGAGAAGCTCGCTGGTAGTCACCAATAAATAGCATGAGTCGCCGATTCCAGCTCATCGTAGATCGTGTGGCCCACAGACGTTCTTGGATGCAAAATTTGTGCCTACTTCCATTATTGTCTGGACAGCCTTGGGCTAAAGCAACGTAGGCTAGGTTTTATTCACCTCCCCATTTCGTCTAACGGTACCACTCATACATATCCCACAGCATCTCGTTAATACTATAGGTGGCACTAGATTCTGTAGATCAAAAGATCCCTGCCCTACCAAATCTTATAAATCGAAATAGGTTAATATTTTTTTAACACAAAGCAACAAAATAATATCCTACCTTTAAACCGTCCATTACTAATAATTTATCAAGGAATCAAGAGAAATCCAAAAACTAGGCAGCCCAAAAAATATGATGTAACATTTGTCTTTGTCAGTGATAAATACATTTTTCAGTTCTGTAAATACCAATACGAGAAAAGTAGCTTAATTTACCGAAATAAAAGAACAGTACGACAATATTTCTCTTAAATAACCCAATTCATATAATAAACTGGAATCTGATTGATTTCTGGGTAGGCATATGAATCGAAAGCACTTAAAAAGACTTAATACCTTTATCCTGTTCTTGCCGAATCGTCTCAAAAGGGAAATAATTAGCACGGCTCAATGAAGCAGTTGGACGTATTAACCTCAAAGGGCCTAAAAGCCGTGGCTCGTTACGCTTACTGAAAAACGAGTTAGAAAAAAGAAATGTAAAAGCAGGAGTAGGTAAGCCGAAAAGGGTCATTACTTTAGAAAAAGAAAAGAAATCTAAGATTTAGTACAAGAGAAAAAAATGGATTGAATGAGAAATCACATCTTTATATTTAGTTATTTTGGGATCCAATTCTGACTTATTGCAAGTAAAATGATACCAATTTTAAATTGTAAAACGTTGTGTAAAAATTAAAATATTACCATTTGCTGGTTTATATGTGTTAACTTATTATAGAATAAGGGTTCCATATAAAATTATCGTAAAATAAAGATAACGAACAGATAAGGTAATAAGCCTGAGCCAACCATTTCGATGGCTATCAAATTCCTTCATCATCAACCCATTATCGTCCCACTGCTGGGCACGGGTCTTCTCTCAGAAAGAGAGAGATTTAGGCCATAGTCCACCGCGCTGGCCTGTCAAATTCCTTACTAGTTATTAATTGATACATTTCAATTTAAATTTATGAATTTGATTACAATGTTAAGTAAATGATTAATTGAAACAAGAATCGTTCTTTTTTATTATAGGTAAGAAGTACAGGTTTCAGATAAAAATATACCTGTAAAATGTGGCCGAAAATACAAACAAAATAGTTAAACTGATGAATTGTAAAGCTCCATTCAATATCAAAAAATGATTAATTTACAACAACTTACGATTTACATCAAACCTGAATGAGATCGCAATTTATATAGGTATACCTCCTACGTGATATTAAATTTGAAAATCTCACCACGCGACAAACAATATAAAGTAAAGAAGCTCGCACCTCGCATACTCAGCGCTCGGCTCCCGTCCATCCCCAGTTCCCGACCGCGGCCGAATTGTCGTCATCTACGCTCGCTTGGCTCTCGCTTGTAAATTGTGAGCATGCGCCCCGGTGAAGATTGTTCACTTAATCAACTAGCACAATTGAAGTCATAATTAATTTCAAATAAATGTCTACGCTACATGTTTATCTCAAAACGATACGATTTTTATTTCATAAGGGCGTTGGCTGTAGGGCAATTTGCGCAAAGCCATGTTCAGGCTTATCTCTGTAAAACAAATAAATCGGTATTCCAACATGTACAGAATATAATTTAATTACAAGCAACCAAAATATACAATTTTTACCTTTCGCAATTCGTACAACAGGAATGACAATATTTATTTTGCCGCCAGCTAATATTGGCGGGACGCATGCGCGATCTCAAAACGACCCGCAGTAAAACGACTGGTCACGTGACTCGACGCGGCATTCGCTCGCCGCCCCTCGGTAGTCGTCGGCGAACTCGCCGGTTGAACGGGTGTGGTGTCTGTGCGTGGTGTCGAAATATGACACAGATGTCAAATTAAGCGATTTCTAAAAAAAAATGTGACATGTGCTCCTCGGTAACGTAAACAATCGTAAAAACATTGCGATTTATAGATCTGTATTGTTATTCGGATGAATTAGACGCATTTATTCTTTAAATTGTGAAGCTAAACTCGGGTCCCGATTCGTGACCGTGTTTTCGCTGGCTAAACATTCCAGGTGTCGCGGGATTATTCGATGGCATTCATCAGCGAACGTTTAGGTTGAGTCATGTGGAGTGCTTGATATTATTTTTCTGGAATAGGATTTCGATGTGATGAACGATGGACCGAGTGAGTGGCGTATGTCGGTTCGGTGGAGTGGTGTCGGCGGTGAGGACTCGCACTGGCAGAAGCAGACGGCGGCTGGCGACAACAAGCCAGCCTCCGGAGGAAGTGCCAGAAGCGCCTCGCAGTGGCCTAGGAGCCATTCTCGTGTTGGCCTGCATTCTAGTCTACCACAACTGCTTGTATTGCGGCTTCGTGTTTGATGACATCAGTGCGATCAAAGAGAATAGAGACTTGAGACCGCAGACTCCGATATCGAATATATTCCTCAACGACTTTTGGGGAACTCCTATTCACAAGGTAAGATATATTTACTAAGTTCAAGCATACGTAACCTATTTTCTCAAGTAAAATAAATTCCAATAAGTTTGAAAAAAATAATGTCAATTTTATTAAATATTTATTATGTAATATATTAATTATATGACATAATTTCGCACAAACTTCTTACGTACTAAGTTCTTTTCACGTAACTTGGTATAAAATACTAAATGAAAATGCCAACTACGTTCAAAGATCACGTTTCATTAAATGCAATCTATGGCATTTTACATTAGATTTTCAACTTAAACAAGTTAGCGATGGTACATATCACACTATTATTATGTGACACATTCTGAATTATTATGGCAGTATATTTGGCAAAAAAAAAACATTCTAAAGAAAAAATCACGACCTAGCTTGCGTACTATTCGCTTTTTAACTTGTTTGTGCTGGACTAAAGTAGTAAGAAAATATCGCCGATATGTGTAGTGGTTAATCATAATCTAAATCAAGCATTAAATTATGAATATTTTAAAAATTAAACTTGAAATATCTTCCACACGAATGTTTTATTGTATAGTAATGTTTTTATTTTTCAACCCCATCGAATAAAAAAGAAAAGATAAGCTATCGCGCTTCCTGTAATTCTAACACCATATTTTCACTGCGTCGTTACCAGGAACGTTGAAATTGCTTACTATAAAAATCCAAATTTACATAACATTACCGCTCATAACTCTACGAAGCTCTGTTTATTTGGAGACTGAAAATACTGGGACACATTACCTCTGTGTCGATGAAATAAATCAACCATTTACATGTTACGCAGGTAAACACGTAATTTATGGACGTGATCAGCGCGAATGTTTCATGTCACTACGTTAAACGGTACTTGTTTAACTAATTCAAAGATTTAACACAAATATGTTAAATAACTTACTATCTAATATGAGTACCTACAATATATTGTGGATTTTTGCGACTTGCCCATTCAAAATACTGCGGTCAAACAATCGTTACCAACTTTTATCAAAAACCTTTTTGAAACATGGAATATTATCCCAGGGAAAACATGCGAGTACGCCTCTATGAATCAAAGTAATAATTGCGCTTGTAGGGGATGTGTTGTTTCAAAAATTGAACTCATACACACCCCTTTTGATGACCGTGTCTAATTCAACCCATTCCACCCCATGCTAAATGCGTGTAATTGACATATCCCCATATTAATGTCTACCGTAATCACTGGATACGACACCGTAGAGACATGAAGCTATTATACCCCTGAGGGGTTTCAACTGTTCTGTTAGGCATATAACGGAGTCCTCGTTATAAGCCAAATTATCATTCTTTCATTCATTTAAATGTATATCGTCCGAATCCTTAGATGCGATAGTAGGTAAATTCACAATTTATTTCTTTGTCTCCTAATTCATGTTATCTTATAAATTATTACGATATATTTTGAGCAAAACAAGCTTATTATCAACTAGAGGTTTGATTGACAAAATTCGTTGAACAAAATTACACGTACTTTGATACTACTACTACAATTTTGACAATTTGTCAGTATTCTTACGAAATTCAACAAGGCAAATATATAACAAACAAGTAATAAGTACTTATACATGGGGATTTCATTTATACACAGTATATAACTAGAAAAGAAAATAATTAGGACATGAATAACATAAAAACATGACTGAATGAATATTATTTCAATCTAAAAAATATATTCTGAACGACGTACTCACGCACGTGTACATTTACATTATAGTCAAATGAAAAAGATAAATCCCTACATTTGTAATGGTCATGGCTTCATGTAAATTATTGTGATAAGTGTATTATGTACATTTTTATTATTCTTAAATAATAAAAATGTACATACTTAATACACTTTACTCTATAATGTTTCATTCATACATTTGTCATCTCGTACATTATTTTGGGGTGGTTAAAAGAATCTTCTAATTACAATACAAAGTGAAATTAGATTCATACATTTAAATAACTCAGGTTTAATTTAATTTCGGATATCTGTTTATATAAGGTCTAAGGTAAATTTGCATGCAATCTTCTCTTGCATGTTCTTACTTAAATGATGAAGGTACTAGTTTTTGTTTAAAAAATATGACGTATAAAAATGATGGATATACCCTATTTATTTGCCTCCTGAGATACACTGATACAGATACAGAAAATGGTCAGACCGTTATTTTCTATCCGAAACTAACGGATTATCCGAAATAATTACATATCCGAAGCCGGTAAATAATATTATATTATTTTTATATCGGTATCCAGATCCTAAATTTCATATCCATAACGCTGGTTTAAAATTGTATAACGTTTATTTGGACCGTTTGTAGGTTATTATATTTTTACTGTTGAATGTTTATTAAATTTTTATATTAGGTGTATATTTTTATCAGTGTATGAAAATATCTTATACATTTTATTATTCATACATATTTTAGACAACAAAAAATGCATAAATTTTGTATGTACATCACAGAAGCATAACAGGCACAACAATGAAATCTGACGCCGGCGTCGGCGTGCAAACACTGACGGCTAAGACTAAAATTACTACTAATTAAAACTAAAGTTTTTTTTTCACGCTTGTAATATGTATGTTGCCAGAGAACTTGGAACACGCTGCCGCGTGTTTTGATGTGTGTTGTAAAAATACATTATTACTGGACTAATTGTCAAGAGTTATTTAGTTTATTGATTCTGGGGCGGCGCAAAGTACACCGGGCCACCTAGCCGTTTTTACAAACGATACCTAGTAATTAAGTTAATTTATTTAAGTCTTAAAATTTCTTCCATGTTGGGTACATGGAAGGAATTTTAAGACTTAAATAAATTCTTCAATATAAGAATCACTTAGACTACTATCATTTATTAACTTTAAATTGTATGCTAAGCACACAATTTGAAACTTATAAATCAATGCTCAAGTTAAGCTGGTGAAGATTAAAAGTTAGCAAAAAAGCAATGAATATTACAATTCCAAATCTCATGTAGGAAATAAAAATAAATTCGCGCTTGGAAATGATCCACAAGCATGGGACTAAGTATTTAGATAAGCGCTTAGAGGCGCTTCACACGTCGGCTTAGTCGGGGGTGATTAACATTTTAAAATAACAAACGAGGGACATTTTATACCCTACATGCACCTTTACATTTTTGCCTCATAATTTGGATCAAATTTAATTTTCCGTTTATTTTTGTAAATAAGGCTTAGCATTCATTCTATTAGAGCTTTGTGGTTTTTTTAAAGTACGTAATTTTTAAATTCAAGTACATACATAGGTTTCATAACCAAGAATTATTTATTATTATATTTGCATTCCTTATTATTGGTTAGGATAAGCGATAGGTAAAAATGTAATTTAATGTGACCTATTTTAACCTTTTCCTGAAAAGAAATAAATTGAATTGAAGAAGTTGAATCAAAAAATCCTGATAATATATATAATAATAAAGGCACTAAACACACCGACTTAATCAAGGCGATTAACATTTTATTTCCCTCAAGCAAGGTTTGGACCTACGTCGTAAATTTACCCTTATAAATTAGCGTCTCTTTTATCTCCTCTTTTACAATTTTAAGTTTATTTAAAATGCAATTCTATTGTTTAAGGTTAGCGACCTGCACTACATTATTATTATATTATGTGTATTCTGAACTTTGTATAAACCGCTATCTTTAAAATAATTTTCAACATATCTTAGTAATTACCAGGTTAAAGCCGCTAGTAAGTCGTTACTAAGTAATTACTTAGTAATTGTTTGTATGTAGTCGACATACAAATAATTAACCATTACTTCTTTTAGTGGCACAGAAACGGAAATAAAAATGTAAGTAATGATTTTGTTAGTTTTATTTTCTGTTATCATTGATTTTAGTTACATTACTCCAAGTGTTCTTAATATTTTCATCCGATAGTTCCATAAATATAGTATAATTCAACTAGTAATGGAATGACAATGAAGAGTAAAGTTATTTTGAACTCCGTGTAGCTTACTTTTGTCGGGGAACTTATGTGTTAGCGAGGCTAACTCAACTATTACGGAAATAAACTCTTTCCGTGAAATGTACAGATGTACCGTGAATTTAAAAAGTAGTAGAACGAGAATGGTTTGATCGGGAATGTTCTGCGTTTCAGTTGAAGAGTATGGTTGTCGGCTCAGTCATATCAGGCTACCCTCTTAGTTCTCAGACGTAACAAAGCATCTGTGATAGACTTCAGATAGAACTCCTGTTCTAAATGAAGTTTCTTACAGATTTCTATGGGCATCAGTCACCATCAGGTGGACTGCATGCTCATTTGCTACTTCAGTGTGATAAAAAAACTCCGGTCCAGTCTGCTCGTATTTAACTTCAAAATCCCAGAGTTAGTCGCTTGCATCCATCAATGTCAGCCAAACAAGTTTTTCGTTGCATTCCCGTTGAAACGTCACTTCACTATTTTTGTTGTAGACTTTCAACCAGTGTAATTTTGAATATTGGCTTTCGAAACTGTTATTTATCACTGAAATGTCAACAGTCTTGTTGCCAGTTTGTTCCCGAAAACGTTTCATTTCCACTCGCTCAATTTTTATCTAGTTTCATGTTTGTTCTATCAGTTGGCGTATTTACATCATAGTGCCGTTTGAATTTATTTGTATTAATAGCTTCTGACAAATAATACATACGTTGAATATATTGTATCTTTGGAATATTTTAAAAAACCGGCTCAAATAGTTTAAATTGTTTTTTACTGTAAAGAAATATTTATTTGTCTGTACAGCATAGAATACCGGAAAACAGATACCTAGTAGATTGCTCATTTATACATTGACTAAGTATGCACAGATAGCACAAGGACCCAAGAGAGAAAACTTGTGGAAATATTTTACACCATTCAGCTCACTTATACATATGAGGCGACCATTTTAGTCCTCAGAAGTAGCAACGCATATATGTCGACTTCAGATAGAACTCCTGTTCTATATGAAGTTGCTTACGGATGTTCGTGGGCGGCAGTAACCACTTACCATCAGGTGGACTGCATGCTCGTGTGCTATTTTAAACAGATGATATAATAGTAATTAATGAGACAGCCCGTGATTGGTTGATTCTTATGCTACATCCAATCTTAACTTTAACAATATATTCGAATGCTCATCAGGCATCGAGGAAATATCATAAGGTAATGCCTTTATAAACATTGAAACTTACATTAGATACTGGCGAATGCTCCCTATGTGGGAGCGCCTAAAACTGACTGTTTCTACAGTTATCATTGACGATTTGAAAACTTTCGATGCTGGTTACTTTAATCTACGAGCCACGAAACATTCGCAATTCGTTGCAAGTTGTAGCAAAATATACTAAAATGCGCTCTAAAGTGTAATTTTATACACTTGAACCGAATGTTTCGTGGCCTCGGGTAACCCGTACGTACATTCGTACACAAATACAATACAAATGAGATATCGTGACGTTTTCTTTAAACCTCTCCCATGAAAGACCCGTAATATTTTGCAGCAAATCAGCTTTTTATAAACTGACTAAACTTCGTATGGTAAACAAATATTGTTACCACTCGGTTGAATACTAATCTCACACGTGTTCCAAATATTAAAGCGTATGCCCGTTTTATAAAAAATGTATAGGATTCAATCGTACAACGCCCTGATTGAACACCTGGTGAGCAAAGTTGGTTTCGCGGGTGACAATCGGAATAAATAATTCAACATTCACATACCCTATTGTTTGCGCATGCAATATTACAGATTGGGCGAACGATTGAGCATCAAGTGACAAACTATTTTTTTTTGTTTTATTCAAAAGATTATTTAATTATAGAGTATGGCTGCAATGCTTTTATGTCCCACTGCTGGACGTTAATCTTACCACAATGGAAGCCTAAAACTAAATCCAAGACGCGAGTCCATTATAGGTTGTAGGATATTTCTTATTCATAACATATTCATTGTTTAATCATTTGCAATATTCTTCAATAAAAGTTTGTATAACCTGCACGTTAATTTTGCAAACGCTGATTATATTATTTTATAATATATTCCACAGATTTATGTTATTTCTTTTTTCATTAACTTATTGGATATATTACATTAGCTGATTGGTGACGCTAGTGGCAAAATTTTATGCTCACTCCATTGCTTCGGAGGGCTACTATGCTACAATTGGACGAGCCGCGTTGCGGAGTGGTCACTATACCGGTCGGACGCGCAGTGGGTTCCGGGTTCAATTCCTGGCCAGACAGACATCTGAATGATGAATTTAGATTTCTGTTCTGGGTCTGGGTG
>DWLI01003844.1:0-11406 GCA_018249915.1 Cecropterus dorantes dorantes
CCTCCTGTCACATGTCACACTTCATTGACCCCCTCCCTCCCCCCTATCGTGTGACGTAATTTATGGATGACCCCATATTAATGTCAAATGTGAAGAGTCCATTCACTTGTTTTGACCATGTGAGAAAGAGGCTAATGTTTTTATTAATGTTAAGCATGTCTATTCCGTTGACACGCGCTACAGTCCAAACGGCTTGACGGATTATGACATATGACTTTTATTATTACGTATATGGGTATCATATGAAAGGTGGTAAATAGAACATACCAAAAACATAATATAAGTAAACTTTATATAATTAAGGAGTTTTCAGAGCGAGTTGCCCCATCTGGCTCCACCCTGATGTGCTCCTGGGTCCACTATACCATCTGGTTTTTACGACGATATGACACATACATACCAGGCATACTACACATACCACTATAATTCCCGGGGTCGCTTGACTGGACGGTTCGAACTCCTACTCTTGCCACCCGCAACCCGGATGCCCCTTTCTAGTCGCCTCTTACGACAGGCAGGGGATACCATAGCTCTATTATGATCCAATGTTCATCCAGATTTATAGTAACGTACGATGCCACGAAAGTGCACTATAATGGTACGATAATTTTCATTTCGTAGAAAGATTATGTTATTTGTTATGCACGAAGAAATATTTTGACAAGACGGTTTTGATATAACATTTTGTGTTGCTCATGATATACTTATTCAGAGTTGACGTTTTTTATCAAAGAAAAAAATTAAGAAACCTTTTTTGTGACGTTTTTTTAGTCGCCAATGAGAGGACGATGTAATATTTTGTATTTTGACGAAGTAAAAACGACTTTAAAAATTTGGACCGACGTAGTGTGTTATTGTACTTGAACAATAATTTTGATCTAAATCATACAAAATACGATAATTTGATGGCTGTCGCAGGTATCATTACTACCATTAATAATGGGAACGCTGTTCTGATACCAGAACTACAGGGACGGACTGAACGTACGTAGTTTTGCTATTTTGTATTATAAAAGAGCAGACGTTTTGCATAATATTTTCCAAATATCATTGAAAGCCCTCTGTTGTTATGAAAGCTGGCAAAACTATAAGAGTATCTCGACACACTTCACCCAGTGCTGAATGAAAGAATTGAAAATTAGTGCGGCCACTTACAATTTCTACAATTCAGATGCGATTTGCGATTTTTCATATCAATCAAAAGAAAGATTGTAGTTACTTACTTATCTAAATTGATTCCAGTGTACATACCCTCTCGGAAAAATATACAGTCCAGTAACGGTATTTATGTGGAGTAACAGTTTGTTTAGGTATTTAGCAGTTATGGAATAAGCAGGGCTAATAAAATACATATCATTGTATCGAAATAGTAATCGGCGCCCTGTTAGAACGTATGTGAAATTGTTAAGATATTATTTTTAGAGCGGGCTGCACTCAGCTGGGTGAAGCTCAGTTTAACGTCGAATTGAATCATAAAACAACATTGACGTCAGTGTTCTGCTTTATACCTACAAACACTTTCATCCCGAAACGCTAGCGAAAGTATACTTACTGTAAACATGAATATTAACGATGTATCACATAATATGATGATAAACTACGAAGGCATCATAATAAATTGGTAACCATTTGTTATAGTAATAAAATCGTACACCAGAAATCAGCATCTATATGAGCCATTTCCTAATACATTGCGATCATTAAACTGTTTTGCGTGTGTACAGCGTACGTTAGGGTTTATAGAAATAGAATTATGTTTTATTAGGAAGTGCAATTTCCTAACAAAGCACCCACACATATAGATTATATAGGATAGGAGATAGTCTGGAATACGTATAGATAATTAAATTTTTCTCCCAATAGAATGTACGGTACCCGTTCCTTATTATAACGAAGAAAAGAATTAATGAAAAATGTGACCTTCTTCTCCTCGATATTAATGATGTAGGGGTACTGCTAGCCAAAACCATAGAAGTTAGCCTTTTGGTGCTTACGTATATGCAGTAAAATTATTATGCAGATAAATAAGATGAAAATTATGATCTTCAACTCCTTGATGATGCAGGGTACTGCAGGCCTATACCATAAATGTATGTGTATGTAAGAAACCAACATATATTTAAATTACTTTTTTGCTTTTTGGTGTTATTGAAGTCGTTCTCTATTTTTGTTATTTTCTTAATGATAAAGACGCGATGTGAGGCCTTATTTGTGTCTAAAAAAGAAATAACATTTGGTCAGTATTTTATTATTTGACTAAAGATAAATAATTATTACTTGGTTCGTATTTAATGTTGAAATACTAAAGATTATCAGACCTCTATTAAAAATGTGTTGCTCAAATAAATGAAACCTATAACGTTTTCAGCTACCTATATGTGTGTTTGACATGTCAATATTTTTGAAACGGCTCACATATTGTAGGATATGATGTATAGTCGGCGCAATTGACAGTGACATAGGCTTTATAATTTTTGAATATTGATCTGCGGTCAAATATATGGGTACCAATAAAGTGCTGCAGGCGGAGACAAACAAATTTTACAGGAAATGTAACGTTACATTATCATTTTAATTTTATTTTATTAAATTTATTATTTTAATATATTTGTGACTATAATACGTATTTTTCTATTTTCAGTTTTTAGGAACTAATTTAAATCGTTTCACAAATTAATACCTAATATTAGATATTAATATTATCAGACTGATTTAAAATATCAAATAAAATTAAAAGTTCTCTTAAAACTCATATATCGAACATAACTTTAAACGAAACCTACAATTAAGATAAAATACCATCTAAATACTAAACCGACGTATATATTTTCTACTATATATGTATAGCCAAGTTTCATTTGGAATACGCGTTATATTGCCCTTCTGTTCCATACCGTCATTGCTAAATTTTTAATGTCCACCTGTGTTGATTTCAGCTCGAAATAATTTAACTCAGAGGTTCCCAATTTTAGTTTTACTGCGACACCCTTTACAGATTGTAATTTTTCCGTGACGTACTTCCGAAAGACGATGCTTTTGTGTTTTGTGTTCATATCATATGCAAACTATGTATAAACTATATAATTATTTATATATAAATAAAAAAGGCTGAACCAAAAATCGAAAATAAATCTATAAGTTAAAAAAATAGAACGACAAGAAAAAAAAATTGTGTTCGTAAAAATGTGTGCATAAAGCTTTATTAAAAAAAAAGCAGTCATAGGGACTGCCGAAAGAAGTGAAAACTTATGACTTAGGGTTTAGTCTTAAAATTGTCAAACAAACTTAAAATTCTTATAATTGTAAAATTATCAGACTAGCTATTCAGCTAGTATAATATAATTAATGACGATGATCAGCTTGCTTGATTTAACACGAAATCTCAAATGAGGCTAAAAATCGCGTATAAGCGTAATGCGTATGGCTTTGCGACTCCCCTAGGATAGTGCGGCGACGCCCCCGTGCGTCCCGACGCACAGTTTGGGAAACCCTGCCTTAACTAATTATTACGTGACCCTGGCTGTGTACCTACGTTAGTTACGAGACAACACGTGAAACAAACATTTGGACAGAAATAGTTACTGTACTGTAATAAGTACCTTAGCGGTACACACGTAATAATAGGTATTTGTCTAAACTGGTAGACTACGCGCATTATTTGTTATGCGACCTATGTCCAGCAGTGGGTCAGTCATAGTTCTAGACCAGCAATTCTTACACCATGTCACAAAAGGGGTATATAGCACAGTCAAACGCTATGCTCGACGACGTTCGACGTTCGCCGTGCAATAGAATAAAGGTGGGTTATTTTATTAAACTACAAATCGATAATAAACACGTTATTATATAATAACGAATACGAAGACTAAATGGTTCCTTTGTGAAAATTAAATTTGAATAAAGGGATCCTCTGAAAACTATGTAAGGCATCTTCTAAAACTAGAGATCAAATTTTCTAATGTAAGCGCAATCTGAACAAAATTTAAAAGGTTTCCCTCTCCCTGATAAATAAGGCAAGTAGAGTTCTGCGCTCATGAGTATATTTTTCAAGCAGGTATTGTATTGTACTTTCATTTATAACTGGGGCATAATAAGATTTTTTGCGAGTTTCACTTATAACTCAAGAGATACTCACAGCTCCCATCCGTAACGTGAAATACCTTCTTTCGATTCTGCATGTTCGATATCTTGAAATTGATTTTTAATACCCATCTCTTCACTTCTTGTATTTGCCGTGAATATGACCATTTATAGTTTGATCGCCTACATTGGTGGCTTAAGCAGGTATCAAGGCAACCTTCATATTTGAAATCAAAATTGGCTATAGATAACGTTTTGTTTTAAATTAATACATAAAAAATAATAAAATAAAAAACAAAAAATAACGTAATAACATAAATAAAATAATTATTTGCGACGCTTATACTTTTATCTGCAAAATATCTTGGTAATATTCCTTATTCACATTTCGCTGAGATTATGGCATCTGAAATCTCTAGGTGATAATTTCTTTATACAAAAGTTACAGTCTCGCGGTGTCTGGGGGGCTAAAAAAGAAGTGATTTATACCAGGTGCGTATTCCAGGAGTTTTATATTTTCACGTTATGAATGGGGCTTAAAGGAGCTTTAGACATCAAATTTATGAATACAATTTTAAAAAGTCCACAGTATATTATTTTTCTTTATTTATTGGTTAAGAAAGGTTTTATTAATTTTCACACAAATGCTAATGTCATATTACATTTTTAACTTGTTTTTTTTTACAAGTTATTACCATTGTCCTCTATTGTATCCTGTGCATTCTTACTTACAGAACCACGTTAGTCTAATTTGACTGGTTTTTTCTAGATCATAATACTTTGTTAGCCATTTCTGACAGTGTTGAACTTAACGGCATCAAGTATCGGGTTAATAACAGCATCTGAATGAGAGTATAAGTAAAAGAAGTAGATTAACCCATCTTAGCGTCCCGTGAGCACTATTTCTAACAACGATAAAAATATTAAAAAGTGTTAAAATATTAAAAAAAAACTAACTACTTAAAAATTCTGATAGAATTCTTGTTTTATATGAATTAGCTTACAGATGTCCATGAGCTACCATCAGGTTAATTGCATGCTCGTAGAGTTTCCATTTGATAGAGTTTGAATAGATTTTTTTCTATTTACAGTTTTTATTTATTTTAAATGTCGTATGTCACAATCCGTCAATATGTTTGGTCTGTAGACTATGCTAAGAAATGGTCATACATAAAAACGAACATATTTGAAATTTTGTTCAATTACACGCGTGATTAAAATAATTACATCAAAAACTATTTTATAAATTCTACGTGCAGTACATCGAACGCGTAGCGTTTGACTGTGCTCTATTCTCAATTGGTCTGAGATAGGCCTTTTTCTCATTTTAAATTGCTTTTATCTTATATATATTGCACTTTTCTGTGTCAAAAATACCTATTAAGTGCAATATAATATCAAAATAAACTGATTAAAAATATTTTCCGTGGACGTCGTATGTATGTGTCAAGAAAAATACCCGAAAAACTGCACTAATCGAGTCGTCGTTTTTCATTCGCTTCAGAATTCTTTGGATTGAATACCTACTTAAAATCACGGTTGTTATTCAAAGTTTTTCACTTATAGTTAATAGAAAATAATATTTTAATCCTTTTTTATTATACAATGGTTGAAAAAAATGTAAATCGATGTTAAATTTGTCATCAATTGACAAATAATGTAAGATTTATAGAATTATTAATCTACAAATGTGATTCTGTTTATTTCAATTATTATTACATTATAGCTCGATCATTATTTATTAAGCAATGGTAAGATAAGTTGTCTGTACCTTTACCTTTAAGTTCAAATAATTACATTTTATATGCTAAAATATGGTGCGATCTATTATCAAATATTATACTACTATTGAAATGGAAGTTAATAACATACAGCTAGGTGGAGCCACATAAAAATACTTTAAATGACATGATTGCTTTTATTACTGAACCTACTTAATTGCTCTCAAAAATATAATTTAGGGCACTAGAGTGATAAGTTTAGGTCAACCCAATTTAGTTGACTATAGAGCTGACTAAGCCATACTTACTATTTTTTAAAATTACCGAGCGTTATTAATTGTTCTCTTTTGAATTTTCCAAAATACCTTTATTTTAGCTTGGGAAAACAGTTATATTAAATGTTAATATTATTTATAAATTGGATGACTCATAAATAAAAAATATTGACATAGAATATTTCACGTCATTAATGGCTTAGAACCCTCCATTCTTTATTATGTGCCTAACTTACACATCCTTGTAAGTTTTAACTGATCTCTTTTGATGATGTTAATTTACAAAGCAATTATCTTTGTCTCTAGAACAAAAGGAAATGAGAAAAAGTTGTAAATCAATTGTTTAAGTTGTAAGTCAAAGCCCACACCGACGAGAGTAATTAAAAGTTTTGCCACAGTTACCCCACGTTGCCTTAGGTACGTTGTTTATTAATACCTATATACCTACTTACAGTGAGTACAGATTCCCGAAGCAATCGACACAGGTAATTAGTATATTTGTTGTAAAAACATTACTAATTCACTTATAGGCATACGGTGAAAGGAGAACACAGCCCACCGCACTGGCATACATTAATTAGTATACGTACTTCACAAGCTATTAAGAACTATAAGATAATGGAGATAAATTTGTATTATTGTAAAATTATAGTTTTATAATTCGTTCAGAATGTTTTTTTAGCAAATACCTTTGATTTTAAAAAATAATAAACATAGGGTTCACTTCTCAAACACATAGGGCATTGGGCATTGCAAGCGTGACCGTCAGCGACAAATTACAATGACCGTTTCCGTGATTTTGGAGTCGTTTTAGATTGTTATCTTTGTGTTAGATTTACTTAACTATATCGGTAGATAGGCAGTTAAAATTTATATGACATCAACAACTTCAAGTGTTAATTGTACTTACAATTTGCTAATAATCTCTAGAGAGAGGAAATTCTCCCAAATTTTATTAGTGCATAAATGTAATTAAATTTGTTTTTGCTTTTTAACATGTTACGGCGTGGTCACAGCGAAACCGAGTTTCAATCCACGATCCATGTAACTGGGTCGAAATATTGGCAAAAAGTAATGAAAAAAAAAGCCGCATATCGCGAGTACCCGTAACATACTCGTACATATTAAAATGTATCAATTCCGTAATAAAAATAGTCTAAAAGCATACATTTCAAATAAAAACCAATTCCAATGAATGTTTCCAATATTTGTGATAAATAAACACGTCACTCGTCAATAAACGAATATTTTAGTGTAATTATGAATATATTGAACATCCGTATTTCACCGTAATAATTTTAATTTCGATGTAACATATTTTTTGTAGAATAATGACAAACATTTTTATGTCGTATGGATTATTTATGATGAATAAATTGAATGCCTTCTTAATCATTCATCGTTTGAATGACGCGGATGATACTATATCAAATTATATATGGTACTGTTTGGAGTGATAAAAATGATAAGATTGCACGATGATTATGTTACGTTGTGAGTGCAGATGAACTAAGTAGACTTCTAAAGCAATCAATTTAGTTTGGTATTGTAAATAAATTATTCAGCATCGTGACGAATATAGCAATCTGTCACGCAAAGGTACGGATTCATTCTCCGTATAAGCAGACATCTAAATTATGAATTGAAACTTCTGTTACGGTTTTACCCTGCTGCTGCACAAGCAGCTGGAGGCGATAATCGTACTGCAATAAAAAAATGAATATCAAATTAAAGTTGTTTTTATAACATTTATTTATTTATTTGTGAGGAAAACTTACAGCTAGGTTAATATAATAAATAAATACATTGGTTGATTATGGTAAAACAATTTGGCTGATTAACAGTTTTTTAATTTAATTTAAGTGGCAGACACGCAAGGAGTCCACTTGACGGTAGGTGTTCGCTGCCGTACGTGAACATCTGTGACCAACTTAGGTCACTACTACCTGTCCGTGCTAAGTTTACTGGTAAAAGGAAAGCGCTCCCCACACAACCAACAACTGCACCCCTCAGGCGCCCTAAAATGTGCTAAATATATCGTAGGCAACGTATTCACCGTAAATGCTTCAAATAATTACTTATGATACAACTTAATATTGCTCAATTTTCGCTATATTTTTTTGTTTTATTTCCCGTATTAGAACTATGCGTAAAGACAAGACTTTACGAAGTGATTGTCGTTATATGGAGTTAATGATTATGACGTTTTCTATATAAAAAAAAACCTGTTCATTCATAACACCGTAATATGTGAAAAAAGGTATTTAATTTCATTGATTTTCATAACAAAACTGTAACTAATCAGCAACAACAAATAAATATATATATTTTTAAAAACTTAATTTTTTTCCTGACGCTACTACATGAATGACATCATTTCGACAGCTGGAAACAGCACGAACGGGTAATATAGGTTTAACGTGAAGCAGATATGTTGTCATTTCTGAGAACTAAGGTAGAAGTAAATATTAGCATCATTTTTTATCTGATTGAAGTAGCAAACAAGTATGGAGTCCACCTGTAAAGGAGCGGCGCCCATCTGTAAGTAAATTCATATATAACAGGGGTTCTATCTCATTATTACGTTTTTCAACATCTCCAAAACTTTTACACTTCTTGCTACCGTTCGTACATCGGTATTATAGGGTAAAATATATGTGGCGGCGGCGTCTCACGTCTCACACTCAAACCACAAAGAGTTTTATCCTCATTCAAAACTATACGCTATAGTTATCTAGCTAGTAGGGATTCCGTTCGTAAGTAGTAAATAAAGTGGGCTTATAATTTTAAAATGCATTACAAATGCTCGTAGTGTTGTGTGTAGTTGGAGAGATGACGTTAAAAGGCCTTTGTAAACTGTTAAATAGCCTCATGGGTGTGTGGAGTTTAATTTCAGGCTTTCAATGTGAAATTGCCGAGGCGGCATTGAAAACGTAGGTAATTTTAGTTCTTTCACCCACAGATTACCCATTGTACCTAATAGAGGAACAATTATGTATTCTCAATTGTTCGTTCGTAGAATAGGTAAGTTATTTTTTATATTACATTTATAATATTTAACCAATAAAATTTATATTACATTTGTTAAATCGATGTCGAATCGTAATGAATAGTGTTTGCTATTTGGCGAAAGCATTTAAATTAGAGTGAGTTTTGAGAGAATTATAAGTGTTAAATTAGTATTATATTTGGTTGATAAATAGTTGGATCGTTTATAGTTTATAATTTTTATCTAACTGATGAACATATTCATATGTCTAAAGTGTTGAATCTGGTAATTTAGTTGGAACCGAAAAAAAGTAGAAACTCTTGAATACCTACATATTATTTTATACTTCCTACGTTATATTGTATGGAAGTTAATTGTCAAGAAGTCTTTAATACAATGAAATAGGAATCATGAGTTTAATAAAAATCTATATTTTAACATGGATTTTCTATGTAAAAAACAATTTTCATAAAGCATTTACCTGAGTGTGTACGTGTTGCGCCTGTGAGCCCAGTTTTCCGTGACTATGCATTGTCGACAAACATGCATATTGATTTTTCAATCCCCTACTTCCTCGTACGAACGTTATCCAGTTTTATTAACTAAAAACCCCATTTTTTCCCTAAAGAGATCGATAATCTAACAGTGTTGAATTGCAAGTACTATATGAGGTTTCGACGGCTTATTTTAAACGTAATAATTTTTAATGAGTAGTTCGCGCTGTTATTAAAATTCAACCATCGTCATACGAGTATATATTTTTATTGATAAGTCTTAATGACGACATTTTCTTTTATTCTTATTTTCTTCTCATAAATCTTTTCAATTGGTATCAATACCATAAAAGGTGACCCACTCGGACACCTTTAGCAACATTTTTGATTATTGGCAAAGACAAGATCTCCCTGAAAGATTTTATGGACATCGTGTATGAGCTTTTATGTATGGCACAACCGTACCCAAGAAAAGTGTCACAATCGCACCCAACGCACTTTTACGCACAAAAACAAATGCCACCTCCATTTAAAACAACCTTCAAAGAAAGTGATCACTGATATTAACCTACTGTTTAACTTATATTAAAAAAACACTCTATAGTCTTACTGTATATGTGTAATAATACTATTCTATTATTACGCTATTCTCAATATTTCAGAAATATGATGACTCACACTTCCGTACCCTGGTACAACCGTACCCAATCTACCCTACTGCACGTACGAAGAATTGTGACAATTCACATAGTTAAAGTCAATGTACAGGAAGAACGCAGAAATAGGTACATGCAGTGTTACAAATAATATATTTTATTGCTCATAAACTAAGCATTCATAGTTGATGTTGATGAAATTATGTGTTTTACATTGTCAGATTCTCACTGACAATGTAAAACACAACAGCAATGTGAAATGTCTATGTGAAAAAAACGCGTTATGTTTTTCAATACCCCAAAAATAATTAATGCTCATACGAGACATACATAAAACATTTGTATTATAAAATAACTGTTATGGATATATGTATATTACGAAAAACAAAACATAATTTATTGATATTAAGAACTTGTATATTAAAAACTATATATATTTGTCGAAGTGTTGTGGTATTATACTTCAGTAAAAATCAAGTTTGATTTTTATTTAAGTTCCATTACAGTCGAATTTCAACCACTGCAATGATCAACTACTTGATTCTAATAAAATACGAATATAATAATATAAAATACGAATTCTAATAAAGTACGAATCCCGGGCACTGGGATTCGTACCTCGGATCCCCGAATGAGCAGCTGTATTTTAGCCACTAAGCTAACACTGTTGTGTTTATTATCGAAAATATAAAATATTCGGTTAAGTTTAATATTATTCGGTTAAGTAGAATAATAAATAATTAATATTAATTTTAGTGTTTAATTGGTTTCATTAGGATCACAATTATACCATTGCGACGGACATATAGTACATATAAATCTTGATTGGAATTTGGTTTGAATATCGACGTGAGTTTCTTTGCTTATTTTTATAGTATAGAAGTCACAAACTAGCATGTAAGCCTGATAAAAAGTGGACGATCATGGCCCCCAACCCTTGATGAGATTAGAATCTTATCTGAGGTTGGCCACAGAAGCGGTGACTAAGTTGAAATGCCTCCCATCAAATTATGAAATGGCAGTACTTTACAGTGCTGTCATTAGGCAGATATAGGTATGACGGCAGTGCCTCCGGAGTAGAAACCATAAAGGGCAATTCATACAGAATTGGTGAATGTTTTTAACCGACTTCCTTCGGAAGAGAGGTTATCTATTCGTCACGTATATTCTTTTTTTTTTTTTTTTTTTTAT
>DWLI01003845.1:0-11406 GCA_018249915.1 Cecropterus dorantes dorantes
CGTACATGTAATTATATGTACTAACATATAAAATTAGTATATTTGATGATTGCTATATGGGCTAAATATGTGATATTAATAAACAATATGGAATTTGATACTAATTTATTGCTATCTATTCGCCTATGTAAATTTAAAATTTTGTACATATGATGAATTTATAAGTAATATGATTTTGATAATAGATATAAAAGATCCCTTTGAGATCGGCCTAAAAACTTGCCGATACGGATAGGGATCTTTCTCATGCCGTGGATATGAAGCTCCGGCATATCACTAGTAACATGATATAAATCAAATTTACTTTAATAATCATTTGATGACGACATTCTAGTAAGATCTTGCACATCTGTTGCAACGTTTTGTGTTCAAAATATCATTGACTATTTGCTCCAAAGTAAATAACAGTTGCATGACTAATTGAATATGACATATACCTGAACATAATGTTGATTATAATTGCCTTAAAGATCAAATCCTGTTTATACAGTTGGAACACTACAAATATATTCAAGAGATTTTCATATACCACCATAAAGCAGATAGGTCATAAATAAAATATAGTCTTGCATGATATGATTAGGTCATACAAATTGGTATCTAACACAAAAACTACATAATATATAAAACAAAATATCTGGAAAGGCTTATACTTTGTACTCTTATAAATAGCTTTGTTCTTGATCAAAGATTGTAACTGGGTATTTGTGTCTCTACAATTACTGTAAGTTCAAATTCTTAAATATGCTGTAAATATTTGCTTATCAAGATTTAATTCCTATTGAGATGGACACTAGATATAACTGAGTGTCAACAAATAATTGCACTACTTTTAACTTAAACATATACAATCAAAATAACATTTGTCATGATGACAATAGATCAACAACAAATTGTTCATAAAGAATTCAGAGTGCATGCGTAATAAGAACAAAGAACTATTGTCCCGTGAAAAGGATAACAGATGGAATTTACTTGTAATGATATACTTGAGTAGTGTTCCGCTTGAGGGTGCAGGTGAGAATGTGAAGCAGAAGCACTCACCTCCTGGACCCTCGTGTGGAGCACCCTGTCGCCGACCTCCCTGATGGCTCGCAGCCGGCGGTGCAGTGGGGCCTCCGCGCACAGTTCGCGCCGCAGCTCCGCCGTCACCACCAACTCGTTCTGACCCGCCAGCGGCGCTGCTGCCGCAAACCAAAGAGCGTTACACAACTACCTGCACTGTCCTACCACCCTACGCCTATAAAACGACTCGGTAACGCAGCAATATGCAACAATGTCGACACAAAAGAAGAATCAACCGAGCGACTCGCCGGCTCCGTTCAATCGAAGCGATTTACGGGCCGGCTGTCATCCTTTACCACCGACGGAAGCATTCGCTCCGAGCGTACGCGATTCGATACATTCTGAATAGGATTCGAGACGGCTGGTTATACGTACCCGATGGCCCCTTCTTGAAGAACACTTTCAACTTCTCTTGAAGGGACTTTGTGTCCCTATCTCGCGAGCTCATCGTGCCGCCGCACCGTCGCTCGCCACCTCCCGGTATTACACTAAATCTAACGGCTAGGCGCGGCGATTACCTATGCGTATGGAATTGGAAATAAAAACACATATTTGTTAAAATTATTCTCACTACCGCTCTGCTTTGATATTCACCATCTGACAGCTTGATTGATAGCCCTCCCTCTTTACAGCTGACAGATATCTGTTCGATACAGTGTGAAGTTAACTCCGTTTTTTACTCAGACCCGAGTGAAGTTAGCTTCTCTAAGTTCTGTTACAGCTTGGAAATATTAATTTCCATGTTTTTGACACGATTCTTGAAGTAACATACATGGAATACTTTAATGTACAAAAATAGTTTTATTGAATTAATATGCTAATTAAATGAGCAAATAAATGTAACGCCACATTGTTTTCCGAACGAATACGGCACCTGGAAATGATACCATATATAAAAATAGATTTATTTACTCTACCACTAAACAACAGATACGTAATTTTTTTTTTTACCAGAGTTTGCTTAATTAAATTAAACATTACAGATGAGATATTTTAAAGTATATAATTAAAAATATGATATTACGCAGGCTTATGCAGGACGGTTATTAATGATCGGATCTTGTATATATTTATAAAACAGGAAAAATGATTATTTAGATTTTTTATTTACTAGCCTTCCTACCTTTTCCTTAAATTGTAAATTATTAGTTTCACTGTACATTTTTTTTTTGTGGGTTAAAATAAGGCAATTACTCATGTGGGTACCCTAGCGTGTAATTCATAAATTTATGTATTACTTAAGCAAGCAATGTTTAATCAGAACATGTAAAACATATGTAACTACCTACCTAATTTACGTTGGTATCAAGGAATTCTTAAATCCCCGAAGAACTTTTGTTTTTGAGTACGTAATTATATTCTGTGTCCTAAATGCACAGTCTGGTTAAAAATGCAGGCAAACAAGGCAATTTTGCCAGCTTGTTGACAAAGCAGCATAGTAGCGTGACCCATATAACGAGTTTCCGTTCAAAACAAAAGAATAGGTAAAACGCTTAACCTACTTGACTAGGTACAGCTTCAAGATTTTTAATATGAGTATATCATTTTTATACGGTGACGTGGTGTCATACGGTGACTACGCCATAACAATTAGAGAATATCGATCACTTATTCATGGCCATTATGAAAGTCCCAATATCAAAATATAAATGTTTTTGATCAAGAATGGATAACGTCAATAAAGATCCAACTTTATTAGGAAAGACTGGAGAGGGGACGGAAGGATTAAAATTCGTCACTTTCGTAATCATGTTGACTTTGTTCGCGCGTATAGAATGACTATACGCGCGAGACACGATAATTTGTCACCACAAGTTTAAATCAGTTCGTCAGCCGTTTTATATCAGTTCCGCGTTTGATCTCTGGTTAGGCACGTGTTCGTAATGATAAATTTAGGTTACTGTCGTGTTTCTGTATATTGACGTGTTTGTCTGCTTGTTCATTGCTCTAATGGCACAAGTAATCGTCTTACATAGTTATGAGAATCTTTTGTAGCAAACGATTGTATAGGCTACCTGAAGATTAGTAGCAACTGCCGACCCTAAATGTCTTTTATGAATTCCAGATAGGAATAGAGTTTTGCCTGAGGTCATCCACAGATGCTTTTCCTGATGACAAAATTGAAACCCTTTGTATGTCTCCCTTATCCCTGCGATATTTTTTACTGTATTCGTACCTAATATGTAAAATATCATTATTACAATTGTGTGTAAAAACCGTTTGTGTCACAACGTCGTTTCAGCACGATCGGGTCTAATTTTTGAAAGGAATTTACCTTTATATGCCGAATAAGTTTAAATTTGTTCTCCTATTTTATGCCATGGAACTTGTTTTATTAGAGCTAGGACTATTGCGTAAGGAGCAAGAATACATATAATCTGCCGGTCGGTCGATCCCAAACGGAATATTTGAAGGAAGGGAATAACACTGAATGACATTCATTAGTTAGTGTAAGGATCGGGCGGCAGCGGATCGGCTAACGAAGTCATTGTGTGGCTCGTAATACCGTCGCCAACTGATGATACTCTCTGAATTTGTCTGCAAACCTACGATTTAGGCACCTTTTACACCAATACGATCTAACATTTTTTGTATGGCAGATAATTACACGTTTCATTACAACTGGTTCATGACTAATATATGTATATCAAGAAAAGTTATCTTTATTTTTTTGATAAATGAAGTAACCGTAAAAAACTGTTGTATTAACTGATTAATAAGTAATCTGATTCCCTAACATATCAAATTCTCTTAATATATCTCTTTTGACCCATTACTACTTATTGAAATCTTGTACGCACATTACGTCCTTCCAAAAAACCGATTCTGTTTTATGTATGTTAGAATGAGATTTATGTTATCATTAATTTTGACATATAAATATTATTTTGCTTCGCGGCAAATTAAATATCAGAAAACTAATTACTAGAAAGAAACAGTGCGCTATCAGTAAAACGCCTAGATTTGTATAATTGCAAAATATATGCTATTCACAGTTTCACTATATGCACAAATCTTTACATACTTATTATGAATAATTAGCATGATTTTAGATAATGTTACATCGGCTTAAGTTTTTTTTCTGCAAAAGTTTAGTGGATGCTCGCAAGTTTAGTGGACATTGCAAGCTAGCAACCTGGAAATAAAAAGTTTATGGAGACAGTCCTTCATAAACTCTTTATTCCAATCTTGCTAGCTTTGCAAGCTATACATTAAAATACACTAGATACATAACTACATATTATCATAATGTACATTAATCGTCTAATATAATTTATACGTAGCAAAGAACTTGTGACTTCGTTATAACCCATTTTTAAAATAAAGATCTGTCGAGATTTGTTATGTTATAGATTCTGTATTCACATTACAATCCGTCGTTTATTAATGTGTATCAACTACCAATTCATTTATACTCGTTTCTGCTTTGACAGAATTATCTGTTCAGAACAAGATAGCCAAACGACGGCTATACGAGGCTCGAATTAGTAACGCGAATAGACGATTGCCTCATAGTTCCACCGACTCGTTATTTCAGGTAAACAACGGGTCAGTGAACTTCATGTTTTCATGACAAAATAAATCGTGACTTTTAAATGATGATGGACACTTTGATGGAAGCTTGTGTGATCGAGAAATACTTTGTCTATTGAAAAATAATTACTTTGTATACTTTAAGTAATACTATTTTTTACAATGTAATGTAATGTATGCTTTAGTATTTTAAATGATTTTATAAGACTTTTCCTTCTTAGTGATTGAGTGAGTGTTGATTGAGTTTAGCTTAAACAAGTATTATCAGTAGGTAAATTTTTTTTATCGTATTTAATAACCCGTTTGGTCCTTGTTTTTGTAACGACGGGGAACCTTTAAAAGTGTGGGTACCAAAAGACGTAGGAGCATCGGGTTATGTGGGATTTTTATCTGATCCTCAGCACTGCATAGAGGAGTCCAGGAACTCCAACAGAACACAACCGGAGTCCTCCGAGCGCGATGCCCCTTTGAGGCTCTTTCCCGGTGAGCCTCTACGTTCACCGTGTCTTCAGGTATTTACGATGGTATGTGTCTACACATCCCGTCGTCCTTCCAGGGGTCGTTTGGCTGGACAGTTCAAGCTCCACTCTTGCCGCTCGCACCTCCGGAAGTCCGTTTTCTCTATTCTGGTCCCGGAACTACAGCGACTAAACTGTTTGGACCTAGAGCTTTGTAGAGATACTAGCATTAATAACTTAATATATGTACGAGTAATTAGGTATGTCATCTAAAATCAAGCTAGGTAAGACGAAAATACAGGTTGCCTAACCTGTATTTTCACTTTACTATTGGTTTAGGCAAAGGTTTCAAAAGTAAACATGTTACCTACGTTTATAATTATACTAACTTATTCCTACCACTCCGTCTGCTTTGGTCACGTTTACCACGGTATTGAGTATCCAATAAATTAATCTAGGCCATAAGCTAATTTAAATAAAGAGTAATAAACACACATATAGCCTTACAAACTTTGACACTTACTTTAAAGTAAGATTGCTTGTCTAGCTTTAGCATTAGTAGGTACTATTTTTTCGTCGAGGATTTTGAGAGAAAACTTTTAGAGACAGATTGTTTTTGAAGGGGTTCATTGTATTTTGTCGATATTGGGTGATTTGTAAAGATCCTAAAATAACGAGTATTTGACAGCAACGTATTGTTTGCTCCAGAGCCAACACGGGCGGCGGCGAGGCGTTCAATTTGCGCGGGTGACGAGGGTCCACAAAGCGAGCTCACCTGTGACCTGTGACCCGAACTCTTATACTCACCTGCGATTTATTGACAGACGTGTTATAATCTTATTAACTTCGTTCTATTTTTGATCTTGAATATTTTACTCACTTTATTATAATCTAATTTTATGTCTTATCATTCAACAACGTAAAGTGTAATAACCTAAGGTAGCTAGATTGATAGAATTAATTTAATTAGCAGGATTTAAACTTATTTAGGAAAAACAGACATGAGATAAAATACAATATTAAAATCTACATCACATCGTTTTTTATAATGCAGAAGAAGCCACCGAGCATGTCCACCTGATGGTAAATGGACACCTGTAATCAACTTCATATAAGATCGGAGTCTTATCAGAGGTTGCCCACAAAGGCGGTGCTACCGCCTGAGGGATAAGTTGGCACGCCTCGGATAAGTATGTCTTCCTCGAATAAGCATGTACCTTTTAAAGCAGAACACGCCTGACACTGCTGTTGTTAGGCAGAAATAGGTGTGGCTGTGGTGCATCCGGAGTCGAACTCAGACTGTTCTGCTATGTCATATCTCTGGTTTGCTTGAGTTTATAGCCTGAATAACCATGTGGGATCTCGACGACATGTTACACATATAAGTCGACTGACAGGAATTATGTTATGTCGACTAGCAACATATGACATATCGCACACGTCCACGACACACAGTCCGCGACACAGCCGCCGGCAGCAGACAGGCGGCGGCGAGGCGTTCAATTTGCGCGCGGTTGACGAGGGTCCACAATTTGCGCTCACCTGCGACCCGCGCTAAATACCTGCCTGACGGGGATTTATCGACAAACACATAATAGCCTCGCGTCTAATACCCACAATGAACCCGAATATCTACATACTCGAGTAATTATAATGTCAAACATTTATTTGCTTTTCTCGTACTATTTATTTGGATAAAATTTACTAAGTACTTACATACTTAGACATAGTAGTTAGATTTGATAGTTAGGTGACATGATAGTTAGTTTTGTGATAGAACATACTGCGAGTAAATGTATGAACTAGTAATTAAAATTATTTTAAACATTAATTCCATAAAGCAAACTACAATATCTGTTTGAAGATACGAAAATAAGTTTCCAAGCTATATTTATTTTTCTCCTAAACTTCAGGTTTATATTATGACGTTACCTATATTTAACACTAGATGTCGCTAGCAGTTAGTAAACCAACACGTCTTTTGTTAAGTTACCGTGGAATTATTAAAAATATCAAACTTTTGTGAAATTATTTATGGTTTTGTGTTATTTTTAAAGGTGGAAGAACTTGTAGTGGTTCAAATCCAGCGATACTATTACCACACCCATTTTACCTAATAATAGCCATGTTAAGAAATGCTGTCATCTGGGTTGAAAAATGGTAAGTAAGACACTCGTGGTTAGTAAGACTCGTACAGTAATACCCCAAAATTATGCGATAGCTGGGACAGAGCGACAGCAGTCTAAGTCAAATTCGCGTAAGTCGGGGTATAGTATACGTTATATTTAAATGAGGTCGGAAGCTAAAGAAAATGGCAGCTAAGGCAAAAAACCGTTAAAATCTTAGATCATACAAATATAAAATCGCCAACCAAAGTTATTTTGATGTATAAGGCTTCATAAAACTTGATTGATGACTCAAAGATTTTTTCACTCGGAAAACTTTCTCATATCATTGTTATATTATTTATTATCTTATTCCATATTTTGTAGAAGTTATGCGCTCCTCGTTGGAGTGTATATTTTGTAAATTTTTTATATTTTTTTAAAATCGCGTAACTCCGGATTCCCGTAAGTCAGGGTATTACTGTTTTTATAAAAACAAAGTCGAATCACATAGGCTTCAACCAGCTTCAGATTATGCATAAAATATCGAAACTTATAAGAACTACAAGTTTCAACTATATCTTACCTACAATTATAGTATTTTTCAATTGGTTCATAAGAAATCTAAGGAATTATTCCGTGCTTAATTTATATGGTAAATAAGTAAGCATAGGTTGAGTTTAGTTGTAACATTAGTTTCAATTGCGGTTCGCGGGCGGGAATGTGTTTTGTGACATTGCGTGATGAACAATACCGCGGGGTGCACGCAAACGAGCAATTGGCAACGTTTGATATCATTTTTTACCAACTTATCGTTAATTGACTGCATTTTCTATGTATGAACTTATTATTAACTTCGAATAACTCCCATAAAAATACCTTTATATCCAAAGGTATTCTTGTGGTGCGACGCGATTTAGAAAGGTAATTTTTGTGACTTGGCATCATTGACTTATATTTTTTTCTATACTATATCTTTACACTATGATATATTATGAAAGTGATACAATTATTACGCTACAATTTTAAAGTAATTATTGTCATATCTATTTGTGTGTGTCAAAAGCCATTAATGAGTTTTTCTGCCAAGTCCAGGTAAGGTATAAACGAGGCATTCCAACTCAGACATCAAAGTTAGCAAATCACGTATGATCGACTTCAGAGGACTATTACTCTATCTATTTTATTTGAGCTTAAATATACCATTTGACGACAGGTGGTAGTGATCACTTACCAGATGGAAAGTACTTCTTTTTTCTTCAATTCCATACGAGAAATGTTGAAATGATTTAATCCAATATAAGAAGTCTTTGTTAGAAGAACATCAGCAGTATGTCGGTATAGGTATGTCGTCGAAATTAAAGAGCCACTCAATAAAGATCAAGTGCGGAGGTCCTTGTCCAATATAAAACCCATTTACTATAAATCATTATTAGGAGACCGTTTGAGCCTCTTCCTTATATTTGCTGTTCCCTTTATGGGGATCGTCTACAATCAATGGCCTCTCCATTCTCTGCCATTTAAAGTTAAGTAGGGACCCCATTAAGTATGAGTTATGAAAGTTTTAAGGTAATAAAAGGTACAGGGTATATTATTATACAAACTTTAGTCTAGATTGATAGTTCCTTGAATAATGATAAGTATTAACATACTCCCGTCAAGATACGCAGAAACATTTTTTTTTCTAGCTTACATTATATCTCATGTTGTATTGTGCTGTCGGTCTTGAATAGCATCATTTCTTTCTTTTTGCAGATATCGTAGGAAGCATCTAAGACAACCATCAACATTTTGTAGGTTGTAGAACGAGAATGGTTCGACTGGAGAACGTCACACCTATTTCTACCGTAAAGCAGTTACTGGAAGGGGATGGTTGTAGGCTCACTTTTTATACATATAATGCAACAATCTTAGTTCTCGGGAGTATTATCGCGTCTGTGACTGACTTCGGATAGAACGCTGTTCTATATGAAGTTGGTTAAAGATGTTCTTGGGCGGGAGTCATCACTTACGCTCATATGGATGTTCGTTTGATATTTAGTTTTTATACATATAAAAAATAAGACGCATGTCGGGCGAGGTGACTATTGGCAGAAACTTCTGTTAATGGAGCCCTATTTCCAGTATACTTGAAATGGGTTTAAAGAAGTTTTTATGTAAATATCAAAGAATCATCTCACCTCCGTAGTTGAAAGTTATTAAAATGTGCGATTCCGATTCTAAAACGTTAATTGAATAGCTAATGTTATAATACAAATGGAGTATTAGCGATAATAGTTTAAGTGGTTAATTTTGTATACAACGGAGTATCGATCACGATACCACTATTTGTCACGGCGGAGGTGCCGGCGTGATTAATGCATCTTGGAACGACGTGGGTGATAGTGGATTCAAGGAAAATGGGTTAAATTGTTTAGGGTAAATTTCCCCTTCAACGTTCTTTGAAGTTCTCGTTTCAGATCGCTTGGAAAATTTTGATCGACAAGTCATTACGCGACTAAATTAAAATAGAGGGGATGAAAGTATTTGACAAGTGTACTTTTCGCTTGGAAAAGTAATTCATTCAGTCTAATTTATTTATTTTTAATCGTCTTCAAAAAGTAGTGTGGTTATTCATTTGTCACGTACTTTTTTAAAATAAATATATAAAAAGCCAGAGATAAGAATATCCTCAAGGTATTTTCAAAACTCTATGACATGGGTCTCCAAGAAAGTTGCTAAAAGAGTTCTTCTTTAAAGCCGGCGATGTATTGGCGACTCCTGTGGTGCTGCAAATATTTGAGGCGTTATTGACTGCTTTCTAATAGGTAGCCCCGCTGGCTATCGCTATTTAAAGAAGGAAAAAGAAAATAACGATTGAGGACAAAAACATTTTTTTGCGAATTTACCTGTTTGAGGAGACTTGAGCTCCATTATCCGAGGAAATATACACAATGAGTGGATATACTCGTATACCGTAATCAGCGTAGTTTTAAGGTCACACAGTCTCAACAAATAACTTCATGACTTGACACCCTTTGAGCATGGATTGACTTAAGTGACTCATACATGTCTTGCTTACTTGCCTTTGAATGTAATATTAATATACAGAAACTCGAAATCAGTGTTCGTACTTGCAAACAAGATGGCGACTCAAGAGCCACGCCATTTTCTACCTATCAACACCAGATTTAAGTGCTGCTCTATTCTGGTCTGAAGGATATGGTAAGTATTATTCGAGACAACTTAGTCCTCAAGGGTAGAAACGCATCAGTGACCAAACTCAGGTAAAAAACTTATCATTCCTGGGGTTGATTACAAATACCCAAAGGCATTATGCAGTAGTGGCTACTTATCGTCCATGTCCAGAGGTACATGAAATGCGCGTTTGCCTAGAAGTGGCAAATTATAAAAAGGTTTGTTAGTTCTTAATCATGGCAAACTTTAAGGTAAACAAAGTAATTAATCAATCCTGCTTCAGGAAATCGGTGCGTGAGCGAGGCCCTAAATGAATTTCAGCCACCCATAAATTTACGGAGATATGCGTTTTTACATTAATAAATTCACGAGTCAATATCGCCACCTGGAAAAATAGGTCAGTTACCGGCTAAATCAATTTTGTCGGCTTAACTCAATAACTCCTCCGTCTGTAATGGGATTTCCTGATGAATCAGGCCATATGGCGGATCAACGACGTCGACACAATTGACGGGTTTTCCTTTCGCCACGGCGTATTTCGGTATCTTTTTTGTTATGCAGGCTTGATGAAGCTTTGCATAATTTTGTGCTTGAATTCATTCATTGCAATGCCGCCTTTATGAATAAAAAATTAGAGAACAGATATATCGCTCACATTCGCAGATAATGATGATCATTGTTCACACATCATATTTTATTACAAAAAATATACGAGTATATTTTATGTTAATTTTCTATGTTTTTTTAATTTCGAGTGTACTATGTTTTCGTTTACAATAGCAGCTTTAAGCGTTGCCGTTTCTTGGTTTCAAAGGGACGGTAGAGGGGATTTTTATGAAGCAGTCAAACTTTCAGGTTTCAACTTAGCAGGCACACAACTCTGGCCGACCATAAGCAGAACGATTAATCTTTCTAGGATACCTAATGGATCTCTAGTTCTATGTTTATGCGTGCCCACCCATTTTTAGTTGTTTATCATAAAGATTGCATACCAGTATGCTATAATAAAAAAAAATCACTAAGACTCGTGTCTTTTGATTGTTAACAAATCAGTAATGAATTATATT
>DWLI01003846.1:0-11406 GCA_018249915.1 Cecropterus dorantes dorantes
AGCGCATCAAGCTGGTATTGCGAGGTGGTAGAACTAGTACAACGACCACCATCAGAGGATTACAACGAGGATTTTTACGACGTCAACATACCTGTGTGATACATAGTGGGTCTCGGGTTCGATTCCCGGCTAGACAGACATCTTAATGAGGAATTTAGATTTCTGTTCTGGATCTAAGTGTTTGTGTATTCGCCTTTGTGTGTCCATGGCACCCGCGACACAGGAGAAAATCCTAGTGCGGGGTTATGAGTGTAGAAAGCGTGTATGTTGTTATTGTGTTAGTAAGAATTTTTTAACCTAAAATGGAACACATTTATTTAAATAAAAACTATTTTTATATTCATATGTAAATGTAGTGACATACATCCGGACACCTGTATTAACTACATTGTACACAGTAATTAGAAAATTCTTAGAACAGTTTTTTCATTTGATTACTATTGAAGGTAATTACGACGGATATCATGTACGAGTATATTGAGTTATGCAATTATTTACATGACTAACGATGACTTTAATGAAATGACTAATGATAGGTTGCAATGACTACGTAACTTTGAATATATAGTATACATATTGATAAAAAATAGTATCATAATTTAGTTACTAAGTATTTTTCTAAAATATAATAATTATACCAACATACCTCTGTGAGAACTGGGCACTGCAATTTTATCTTTCAGCTATAATCCGTTATTAAGCCTCCAAGTAATTTTCCAAAGTACTTAGCGTTTCTTTTCAGTAAATAAGACAATTCTGAGCCAAATTACAAGCTTGTAGACTCACCTGTGTAAGGACAGTCTGTCAATCGGTAAGTGCAGATTTTATTAGGTGGATACTTGTATCGATTAAGTTCCTGAGCTAAAGACACTAATATGTTGACGTTTCTCTGAACCGATATAAAAGCTTGCGGCCATATTGACTTTGAGATTTTATCGCAAGTCTGGCATGAATTGGGTCAGAACTTTCTTACGGCTAAATGTATCATGCAATATATTCGTGAGTTTAATGCCCTTAAACCGTTTAAAACATTTCAACACTTATAAATGAAATGTACAGGTAGATTATAATAACGTTTTACTCTTATTTTAAAGCGAAGATAAGAAAGTGGACTGTGGTGGTACCACACCTACACTTATTACAGCAGATACACATCTATTTTGTATGTTGGACATTCTAAAGCAAACTGTCCTTACCATCACAAGCTGTCCTTTGGGTTCAGTTAACACCAAATAAACTGCTAGTCTTTTAATTACTTCAAAAGGTGTTACATATAATACATTTATAAATGTAAGTGATGAAATTGGTTATTAAGAAATTAAACTATGAATATCCCTTGATATCAACATTAATGGTATAATTAATAAGTTTGACATTTACATTGTTAAAGAAAACTGCATATATGAAACACCTACAAAAGAAGTTAAGCACAATCTACTTACAAATAAAATCTATTTATATAATTATTATTCCTCTTCTACAACACTCATTCACCGTACCTAATGATATTTAGCTAGTGAAATTATAATATAAACGAATTACATTGCAGTCGAAGCCAATCATGGAGAGCAAGTGCAAATATGGACTAAAACAAACACACAATGTATACAAACAAACCTCACGAGATCGTTTTCAATCCCAATAAACACTTCAAACAAAGGCTTTATTTATCGTATCTTTAACACAGCACTCGTGTTTACCGAGCAGTAAATACAAAATACGTGTAACCGACAATTTATTTGCCGATAAGCGAATGTATTTTACACAAGCGCGACTTGGTAATTATAACGCTGCACTGCATTCGTAAGAAAAGTATGTGAATGCTTGGTTCGACATTGCCATGACGACTCTGTTGTCTGTTTTTCCCTCCAAAATAAACGCATGCGCGTTAAGTAACCAATCACTTGCACAGAAGACGGAGAAATATCAACCTTTTCGCTTATAACGTTAGAATTGTCTTCGTGCGTAAGGCTCCCACAGGGGCGGGTGGTTTGCCCCACGCTTTACTTCTTTGCGATGATAGCCTGCAGGAGCAATTTCGCTATAGATTCCTAAGTACACGCAGGCCGGTGTTCAAACGTAATGGTATGGGGGGAAACCAATCGCATTTCCTTATTCCAACATTTTTCCCCCGTTCTAATATAAAAAAGATTATGGTAATGTTATCATACAATACTTATAAAAACAATGTTATCGTCACGAGGACTTAATCCGTTTAAAGCATTTAAATTTAAATTAAAGTCATTATTATAATGTGGAGCTCCTGATAAGGGAAGATCAAAGCGACCACGGAGGCCTAAGCCCAATGCATTTTAATGAGATAGAAAAACGAGACGCCCGACAATGGGGGTTAGTTTGATTCTGAGTAGGAAACCCATAGTACATTTCAAGGAACTCGTTAACGTTCACAAGATAGTTCTTATAACTTGGATGCAAGAATGAGATACTAAAGGATATTTATACATATTATATATTATGTGTCATCATTAAAAATATTATGCATATAACGTCCCGATTTATTTAATTTTCAATACAACTGATAAATTTCTGCATTTTTGAATTGATAAAAATACACCGAAATCAAGTCTTTAAGCCTAAGAGTTTCTTCTCAATATTTAAAAGATATAAAAATGTAATTGATCAATTGGACTTCTGATACTACCTGTGTGATAGGCAGTTTCCTTAATCCTTTATTTCTATGACCTTGAAAGGTATATATAATTGTTGATTACTTCTCTTTAAATAATTCTAATCTTATTACACTTTTTACTCTTTCGTTTTAACTTTCAAAAGCTTTAATAGCACTTACAGTTCAAGTGTCAATAATTAGATCACGCGTGACCAATCTTGCACCAATTCCGAGTAATTTGCAGTGGCCATTAACGAATTTATTTGCTCTACCCACTCATAAACATTATATTGCACCGATATCACGGACTTATTTAGTGTTTATTGGCTGTTAACGCAAATGGCCGAAATAAAAGTGATTTGTTAATAAAAACAAGATATAATGATTACTGGCGAGTTTTAGACAAGATAATTGATACATATCCGGGTGTATAAAAATAAAGAACCTTTTCAAACAACCGAATATCATATGTATCAAATTTGACTTATCCCCTTATCTGTGATTTCAATAAAATCATTTATTACAAAGATCATACCAAGCAATTCGTTTTCTAAAATCTTTTTATACTTTTTATGAGGTTCTTATTCTTACATGAGAGTCCCATCTCAAATAATTCAATAGTTTCCATGACTTTCTATGCAAATAATCACACGCTGGAAATCTATTAATGAGGCAGATATCATATATTGGATTTCTGTGCTTCGAACAAAAAGCGACGCTCATAAATATCAAACAATACAAATCCCAGCCGGTTGTATGAAAGCGATACTAACAACAATTGAAATTAATTACAGATTCGAATAAATTCCACTGTTCATTGTGAATAGTTCGCATATCGGGACTTTTTGTTTCAATCGCTTTTCTTTTGTCATTGGAAAAGTTATACAATTAAATTGCGATTGCAGATGGCACTCGACATGAGCCTGCACAATAATTGATAGCCATCTAGAGAGAAATATCCCTACGTAATTTCTGCTCTCACTTATTCAAATACGTCATAAAAATATGTAGGTCCAAACAATGAAAAAAATGTTTGGATTTTTTAAAACTCAACCTAATGATAATTCTGATGGGACTACTACGATGATGTTAATTAGTCCCGTCGTCAATGATACTTGCTTATAACAGGAGTACCTATTATATCACTTTTCAAAAAGAACTTTGCATTTTTTTAAAAGCTCAATGTCATGGGGTTTTTTAGAAAACCTCAGAAGAGGTGGGCGAAACAAATGGAATTTACGTAAATAAAAAGACATTTTGAAAAAGTCATTAGTATTCCACTCGCAGGTAATTATCTGGAGCCTTCTGTGTGGGCGCGTTGGATCACAACAGTACCCGAAGGGTGCGTACGTGGGGTGCATAAGGGATGATAAGAGTCGTTATTAATGCAACCGAATTGTATACGTCATAAGTGTCACGATTAAATCTATACTTTAATATATGTTGGGAAGCGTCGGTGAAGCCATTAACAGTGCGCATTGCCGTTAACTTTGGAGGGACCATAAATTTCTATTATCACCATCACCGTTTCCTTAAACCCGTCCCGGTTTGAAATAATAATAACAATGTATCTTACTATACATTTTAAAGTCGTGGTATAGCTAATAGAAATTTTATATGCAAGTTGGTTGAACCCTTCATGGTTCAATATACCAGTGCCGTATTATTTCTGCTCTATGACAAAGATTTAAAATTTCAATTCCTTGATTAAAACTCAAATCTTAGGATTAAGCAACTCATCTGTGGCCAACCTCATGTAGATCTTCAATCCTAATTGCGGCTGATTACAGAGCTATTGGCGACACTGACTCACTTAGCACCATGTGGATTAACATCTTCGTTTGCTGCTTGAATTTCGTTCTAAAAGTTCCCGACGATTAACGACGTGTGCCCGACAAAGTGGGATAACAATCTCGCATAGGACTATCAGGAGTTCTACGTCCGACAGATGTCGCGATAGGGATGTCGCGACCTCGCGTCGCCGTTTTGCAACCTGGTACCTGGCAGGGCTCAGGACGCCTTGTATGGCGCCGTGACGCATCGCTGACTTTATTGGTGCTACGCGAGAACGTTGCATCACCTAAGTGACATACGCGTTTAACGAACTTTTGCCCTCGAAAATGTTATGACTGTTTATTTTAACGTTTTTAACATTAAAACTAACAAATAGTCATAAACGAATGGCGGTTTTGTCTTATTCTTTCTAACAGTGGTAAAATACTGCTGCTTTCTTAGGAGATTTCAGCTTACTTGCATGTTCGTCCGTTAGCATAAAAGTCCTACATTTTATTCGCAATATAGGCAATATTTCATGTATAATACTAATATAATTTAAGTCACAATGAATTTACACCATTTTTCTATTGTTGCTCGGTGGAGGTGAAGGTGGAGGTTGATTTCAATCAACATCAGGTCGATAGTAATGTCGTGGCACTGCGATGTGAAACAATATTACGACTCAAATTTCCCAAACGAACCTATATAATTTCTTTTGGAATATTACCTATCAAGGGACATACAACATTGTAAGGGAAAGATAAATTGTGAAGAATGAAATTATGCATAATGAAGGGCATTAAATGAATGACATTCACACAGGGTGCATATGTTCTATTTTCATCTTGGTCTTTGGAAACAGTCGCGACTTAAATTTGTATTATATAAAAATTATGGAAAGTGTGAACACAACATCACAGTAAACTACAAGTTTCTAATACACTAAGCATTTGCGTTAGACTAGTTACGTAGCAATCTATAATTTTGATTAATCGACACTTCAGCATCTAGTAGAAAATTAATTTTGCGACACGCACCACGTAATAAACTTAAGAGCTTGTCATAAAAACTAATTGTAAATAGAGCCAAGCAACTAGCGCCTTCCGGTGATTTGCTTAATTTTAACGAGACGTTACACACGTGAATTGATTAGCACGTTAATGTTATGTAAATAAATATATATTCTTATAACATTGCAGTAGCAGTTCATTTAATAATAATTAATAATAATTGGTAATGAATGGCCAATGTTGTTCTTATGTCATAGTCAAAGGTCGATATGCAGTCTTAAGCCTTCGGGGTAACTCCGAAATAAATTTCAATTTCGGACTTCGACAAAATTATTTTTAGTGAAACTTAAAAATTCCTAATTTTTCAGTCAAAGGTTAAGCTAGGTTAGGTTAAGCTGTAGCGATTTATATAGGATGGATTAGTTTAGGTTGGGACATAATAGAAAACATAAAAGCCAGCAGGGCGCGGTAGCACGTTGCGAGCAGATGTGCCTACTTCATATAAATTCAGACCTAACCTTTGTTCACCTTAATAGAATTTATAAAAGTGTTGTTAAATTTTACATATTCAATATGTATTGAATTAAAAATTCAATATGGTTGAATTAACATTTGTTTTAATGATTTCGTGTACTCGTAATCGTACTCGTAATACAAGTATAAGTATACCAAAGTGCATCACTAAAAAGCGTGATTTCTTTTTTTAACAAAATGTAAGACCGACTTTTATGCCAAAAAAAGTAAAATATATGTTGGTTTAGTACATAATATTATACATAGTTCCGAAGTCAACATACTTCATTAGATCATGAAGACGAAACTATGGTTTACGAGTATACATGTGATTATAATCATAATCAGAATTTACACCTAATTTAACAAACTAAGATTGTCTATTAGACTCTTATTGAAGACTGGTCAAACCCCGATTTTATTAAATTGAGTTTTGACGTTTGCCTGACTAAATTAGTTTCTCCTAGGTTTGACTTCTTCAGTCAAAGGCCGAAAATCTTCATTTATTTGGGCTTCACTGACTCGAAGTCAGATCTGAGGTTTGACAAGTCAAACCTAGGAGCGGCGGAGCTTCGAGGATTGACTTTAACAAATGGACAAAATTAAACTGGCTAAGTATCTAACCCAGGACGTAAATACGAGTGGAAGGCCTCGTAGCCTTACTACAGCCCTAAAACCAGAAAATAGCTGCGCTTAATACTTTTGTTATATGGGAGAAATTGGTGTGCCTATGATGTCTCCGAAGTCAAACTACAAGGAATTTCATGATCTTTATATGTATTATTTTGTAATTAAGCCTCTGACACTGCGGATCCAGGATTTGAATTCCAGACACATATCGATAAGTTTTCTACCAACCTATTAAAAAACAACAAATCACATTCTTTAACAGTGAAAAAAATATTTGAGGAAATGTTAATGCCTGTAAGCATGTATGAAGTCTAAAACTTGAAGAGCACAGTAGACTTTAGAGAGGACAGTGGGCTAATATAACCTAACCCCTCTCACTCAGGGACCTGTATCCAGCAGTGAGTCAGATTGCGTCGATGATGCAATAAACAGTTGAAAATGCTCGACAATCGTAGTGTATCAAGGCTCCTGGTGTGAAACTGTACGGGTCGATAGCATCGCGCTGCGGCGATGGTTCCGGCGATAACCCGCGCACGAGCCGAACCGAACCGGAAACGAAATACCTAACCTTAATGCGAGCCCGCGCTTTCTCTGGAGATAAAAATTTTATGTCCTCGCTGCCATGTTAAGGATAGCGATTGCGGTTAAGAGAAATTGGTTGAAAGACGCAAGCCTTCCACGATAAACTCTAAAGGTAAACAAAAAGTAAATGCTTTGTAGTAACAAGGTAAAATAAGTTACATGTGATGTGATGATTGTAGTGTGAAGACTGACTCAATTAGCAACATTGCGTTCTATGTAACCTCATGAACAGAAACAAATCTGTGGCCGTTTTAACATAGGCCCAGGTGTAGCAATATGTCTATGACTGGTTGTAGCTATAAATCCCGATGTACTAGGATTCGGTAACGGCAACAAGAGGTGATTTAACAAAGATGAAAATTGAAATCTTTATTCTTTAATCTCTGCCGTCTTGTAATCGCTCTCTATAGTCGCTACAAATACTCAGTTGGACGACACGTTACATGATGTAATATTTTTGTTCAATTAATAAAATGATATACATTGTTTTGGATTAAGATAATGTACTGCAGCGCCTATTGATAAATAAATACATTAATCTTTAATTCTTCTCCTTATTATCCATTTCTTTCCTCTTTCCTAAAAGTATTTACGAAGTCAATACACACTTCTCGCGGGTAGTGGTAAAAGCTAGATTCGGTCCGACGATAGCGTCCGAGGCGCGGAATCGAACGCCTTTCTCTCCGAGTGCTAACAAATGAGCCGGGATGCAGCAGACATGATTTATTTATTCAAATCCGATGCTCGTTGATGCCGGTCACGTCTGCATTCGGTTTGTATTTGAGGCACGAACTGGAGGTGTAGCTGTTCAGCGATTTCGCTCGCTCCAGTTATAAAGTTCAATAGTGCAACGACGTTTTAGGATATATTGAGGTGAACCACGAAAAATTGCAAAATACTCCGCTGGTTAGCTTACCACACGCTATATTAAACATATTTACAACGGAATGCTTGAGGCTGCTTAACGCGATAAGTATTTAAACGGCTGTTTGCGTAAAAGTGTTTGATATTCTTGTATTTCATAATTATACGCGGTAATTGACTTCAGATGAATAAGATATTATTTATAGTGTAGTTCAGCTGTGGACACTTTTTCTTAGTAGGTACTGGATTGATCGGTTAATTAGATAATTCGTACTTATTTGTTTTATTGTACACTGGACTTCAATTTTCTGCGTCATAGATTAATAGTGTTAAGAGTTACGGTGTTCAGGTTTGGAAGGTGTGATAAAAGAGATTTACGAAGCATACCAATTTAATTTTAATGGGTAGCAACTAGTATCCGACAGAAGTTTCGACTTCGCCCGCCTTCGACCAAAAAAGCACTTTCGGCCAAAATAAGCCGAAATTTTTGCAGAAGCCGAAGGTTTCTAGCAAGAGCCAAAATCGAAGTAACTGTAACGAATGAACGACACGAACGAACGAACATTGGAGTAAAGGCACACTCCTTTGTGGTATCGGGTGTTCAGCTGTTTTTGAAATTTATATTATTTCATCTGTGCCATGTAGCAAAGTAATTATTCTAGTCAATTCTAGTCAATTCTAGAAGTCATTTACATACAATCAATATTAATTATTATATAGAAAAGATTCTTAAATCGTCGAAATTTTCACTTTTAGCAAATTTGAAACTAAGTTTCTTCGTTTTTTAAACCTTCGGCTTCGGCTCAGATCGGTTTCGGCTGCAGTCAAAAATCGACCTTCAGACACTAGTAGCAACAGATCTGTAACTTACTTTAAGTAGTACTCGAATCCCATTTGGTGTTGATGAGATGACATCGACAGTAATTTTACAAAAATCCTTAAGAGGCAATATCTACAATTATATTCTCTTCTTCAATTTAAAAAAAGAACACACAGAACTTGTGAGTGAAGTAGGAAACAATTTATACCACCAAATAGAAACCGTGTAGCTATTTCTCGAATTCCCGCGCGTTGCAGGTTCAATCGGCACATTATCGCAATTGCAAATTCGCAAACGGCACCGGAGGCGAAGGTGTTTGATGAGCGTTGCGTTGAGCGTGATTGCCTAAAGTTCAGTCACGAGCGCGGATAATTTGCAAGTTTTGACATTTCGTCTACATTGTATGCACCTTTTGGTTGTATACTCGAAACCTTAGAATAAAAAAGTTAAACTTAGCTTTTGAAACAACATATAGTATCAACCATATCTCAGTTTGTGTAGTAGACCTAGGGCGTAAAATATAATACTATATTGTCTTAGAATAAGCCCAGTGGCATAAAGTATACGGGTCAGAGGGCTTCATGACCCTCGGGTCACTTCTTGGGGGCGGCAGAGTATTTAGATATAGCGACCTTCTTTTTCCCTGATTTAAATTCCTAAATGGGTGACGACTAATTCCTATTCGGCCACGCTACTTAATAGACTAGCCTACTGGTGAAATACCATATGCATGAAAGCCACAGTGAAATACATGCCGATTGATTCTAATACTAGAAACGAAAATTTTAAAAGCAATTTATTATGGTGATACATTATGGAGATATAAAGCTCGGGAACGAAACCATCATTCAACCATTAATTCGGTATCCCATGAAAAGTGATAAGTAATATTCAGGAAATTCAAATGTTTTAATCACTTACATGTCGTGATTTAATACAACGTTGGTTGGTAGTCTTCCTTCTCTTGTTGGTCTGAGGTCTTGAAACTATTTAAACCTAATCAGATCGTCTCTAAAGTGTACAATTTAATATGCCTAGTCAACATTACCATAATATAAAGGAACTTTTGTCTACAAGACTATCAGCTTGTAACAATTCATTATTACTAAATCGTTTACATTGTGTAAGTGATATTATCTTAAATATGGATATAATCTCTCATTCTTCCGTAACCTTTAATTTAATAACTCGATGGAAATGCTATTTTTTATTTTGTTTTACCTACCATATACAATAATTAACGTCAGTTTCGTCTAAGAACATTGGTTGCATCATTTTTCTATAAATATATTTTAGTGAAAAATATATTTATAAAAAATTACTCTTCTGCATTGAGTTCATAATTTCTTGTATCGGATATTAATTAGGATTGGGTAGATATGTTTTCTGCTAGATATGTCTTTTTTTGGATAACTCATTCCAATTTTGTAATACCCACACAAATCAATCGTAGCCCTTGATAACGCAACCTTTGCGCGCCTGTCTTTTTTTGATAATTAATTCTAATTTTGTAATACCTACATCATTCATTCGTAGCCCTTCGATACCCTTACAACGTAACCTTTGCGCGCCAGCCATTCACCCCCACCTGTGAACGACACGCTGTGAATCGCCGAACGAAATGTTATTGATACCGTACCCGACAAGTGTACAAACATCGGTGATTCATTCGTTGTATCGATTTGAGTTCGACTTGAAACATTACGTTGCTTTGAAATTGAACGAACGAAATAGAGTGTACGCGAAACGCATCACGTAGCGTACACTTTCTGATATAAAGTGTATTAGTCTAGTGGATCCTGTAGACAAATATAGTATTAATAGTATTAAGCTTTTGGGCCAAGGAAATAATTTCTTACTGCATGTACATCATATATTAGTACGACAACAGTTTAATCAGGATATATTTGGTGTCATGTATTAATATTATAAGCCAATCACAAACTCATCAAACAATCAAAACTCCTTTATTTTTACAGAAAAATATAATTTGTGAAAAATATAGTTTGTAAACTTTTAGTAACACTTTAGCAAATCTTGTACAGTTCCAACAAATAAGAGGTTACTTAGACTATATTTAGTGGCTGGGCATTCTACAATATTAGGCATTTGTAAAAATGCCAGTACCGTCGCACGAGTTTGTAGTTTAGTTATAAAATACGATTAAATATTTTAAGTCTATTTTGTTATTTCGTCAATGGTTTGACTATGTTTCATGGTGTTGTACGTAAATAAATCTGCACCTAAAATGCAAATCACTCAGCGTAAAATTATTGATACGTATTAGACAAAATGTACGACATTCGGTCGGTGATTCATGCGTTATCTATCGATTCGTGTTGAAGCAATGTTTAGCTAAGAAATTTATTTTAGTACACCGTTGCTAAGGTTTCTTTCTCATTTCATTAAAAAAAAAAACTTTATGGGTGATTTTTAATTGTTAATTAAAGTAAAGTTAGAATCGTGTTCATGCTCGTAATTATTCCATCAATAATTTTATTAGAATACTTACCAGTGTGAACAGTGGTAGCCTAATGGTGGTCGAAAGTCGGCCTATCAATCTACGGTCCGAGGTTCGAATC
>DWLI01003847.1:0-11406 GCA_018249915.1 Cecropterus dorantes dorantes
ATAATTTTTAAATTCGAACCAGTACTTCCTGAGATTAGCCCGTTCAACCAAACAAACTCTACTGCTTTATAATATTAAAGTATGACTATGTATACAATGACTTATGTATTGTTTAAAAAAAGGACCTTACCCAGCGGGATAATCCGAGAAAAACCATTCAACAATGACAGTGTCAAACTGTTCTTTGGGGTCACTGAGTAAGTCCGAGACAGCCTTATGGTTGAACACTTGCTTATGGTGGTCGTAAGCAAAATATAAAACAAATAAAGAGGTTGTCATGCTCTGAAACTTGCCAACTAAGTTCTTTAGCTTGAAGGCTTCATCTGCAACAAAAAAGACGCATTTATGATAAAAGACAGACATAATTTATTAATTATACAGAATGTGTTCAACTATACTAATTTTTGGAGCTTTAAAAATGGAACAGAAGTTAGTGTGAAACTCAGATAATGTTTCTATTAATTTTATTTTATCATCTTACATTGTGATGTTTGCATTCTCTTTTACTTAAATACTGTAATCACGTATAATATGAAAATGTATGTAAACATAATGAATAAATGAAATTATGATGATGATTACAGATTTAAATGTATATAGATCGCATGTAATCATAGATGGCTTGTGAACTATGATTAAATTTAAATAGGTAGTTTAAAAATCATATTTTGCTTATAATAATAACTTGAAGTTTCCCTTTAAATAAATAACAGTTACTACAGTTATTTATAATTCTTTCGGCGAAAAGCCGCACATGTTAACCCAAATAAGAAAGTTTAGGGTCAATTGTTTTAAAGGCTTCTAATCAGTGGCGTAGCGTAGGCGGAACGGCGGCCCGCCCCGGGCGGCTTTTTAGGGGCGGCAAAATTTCCTTTCTTCGTAATATACAACCAGTATTTTTGTAGAAAACACCTCGAAACTCAATTCGCGATCCTGGACGGCATCTCGACTTAGAAAAAAAACCTAATGCTACCCGCATTAGGTTTTTTTTTGGTCGTCAATTTATACATAGTCGATTTTTGGGTCAACTGATTCTATTTTATTTATTACTGTCGGATACAACAAAAACTATCATTTGAAACCACTTAAACCCTATTGCACAAATTTATGAGATTGATACCACAAATTATATTAGATATTAGAGTTTTGTCCGTTCTTAAAAAAACCTATTCTTTCTTAAAACCATGTGCGCTGGTCGTTGCTACGCTTATCAGCCACGTTATGTGTCCCTCATGTGTTCTCGAAATTTATAATATAAGTGGTTTTAACGGCTCTTCATGATTATAAACTTAGTGCCGATTTACAAACGATTACAATATATCGGTAAACGATAACAATTTGTTTACACGGCACGATACAAAGATTCTTATATACTAGCATTTGCACCTACACCTAACAAGTGATTTCTAGTGATTACTAATACTACGATATTACGATTATAAATTAACACTTGTTAGATGTAGGTACCTATTCGTTCTATATCTAACATGCTGTGCGGAACAGTAAAATAAAAACGACCAAGAAATAATAAAGATAATTATCCTTCTGTAGGTACATATTCATTAAAAAAAGTAATTTAATTAATAACTTCGCCCTAGGATCAGTAAGATCTTGCCCTCAGACAAGTAGAATTAATAATGTGTTGCGAATAGTACCATAACTTTATGTTGTAATAAGGTAAAAAGATACAATGGCTTAGTGGTTTGACGTCCCAGGCTTCACTCGAATCTCTCAGCCAACCTTTGATTTTTCAATATTGCGTTGTGTTAAAGTTGTCACTTCCGACTATCTAGCGTACCATGGTTGGAAACAATTCGACGTCTACCACACGCGTTAAGGAGATTGGGGATGCAGTTACAATTACCATATTAGAAGCAAAACATTCATAGAATTTTTAATCGGAAAAATTCTTACTAATTCCTTAAGCATTATCATCATTATGAGAAAGCAGATTTTCCAATGAGAAAATTTATTTCCTTAAATTTGCTGTATTGGATTCTCTACAACAGATTTAGGATTACATTCACTAAATTATCTATAGTAAAACCTCTCAGATGCGCTTGCATTGTAATTATACACCGTTCTAAGTTAATCCTGTTGGATAAGTACATTTAACGAGGCTTCTTTACTAATGCTTCTTAGCTGGTCAGCGAACCGTTTATAGAGGGTCTGAATGAAATTTAGTTTCATAGAGAATGGAACCCTATTACTTACTTAAGCCTATGCTGTCCGGACTTTCGTCCATCTGTCTATCTATTCTACCTTAAGGTGTATCTTTTAAGACATCATGTGGTCTGAAGGCAGATATCCTAAGAATGTTAATAAAAAAAGTTAAATATACTCGATCAAAGAACCTTTTATCCATATTAATTGAAGAAAATGGTACATTCCCATAAAGTTTATTCAACCCGTGCACAGGGTGGGGGGGGGGCAAATACTCGTACTAGCCCCCCTCCCCTCGTACTTGCTAACCGTTGGACGTACATGAAAAGTGATACGGACCTTCCAGATAGAAAATTTCATGCTAAAGTCATACCTATCAAAACTTTGCTATTTTGTAGCGTTCTCTTGTTATTATTTAAAATGGAAATATGAAAGTCTGAAACCAAAGTTACACCCATTGGTTACAGACTATGGTGACGCCACTAAAATACTAGCCATCTTTAAATTGTAAGAAATATAGGAATATAAAGTACCAATATCAGTTAAATAAGCTATATCCAGGCAAAATTACACGTAAATCGAACGATTTTGCGTGATTGAGTAACATATAAACACACACTTTCTCATTTTTATATATTGGTATGACAGATTGCAATGTAAAACAGCATGAACTAGAAACATAAACACAAGCTGCAAAATTATGATTATAACTATTGTACGAGGATACAGGTAGAATGAAAGCATGAAACGTAATAAATAGAACGTAAAACATGTTAAGTTTACACTTTTTATCAGTAACTCAGAACGTCATTTGTGCCGCACATAGCGCCTCATATTATGCTTGGCACCCTATTTTACATTTATGTTTTGTTGGAACTATATTCAATTCTGGTACATAAACTATTTACGAACAAATTTCGTTCAAATCGGCCACACTCAGAATATAAATTGAGCACTTGTGCCTGCACCGGTTCCTCTGTACACCAGATGTGTTGCTTACAAAGAAAAGTCATGTTATTGTGTTGCACGTCTGTAAATAAAGCTTCGGATGCAGAACAAATACCTTGAAGGCAAACTGGGCAACAAGTCGAACAATGGAACCGTTCAGTAACTTCGTATTGGCCACTTTATGTTACAAAGTCACTGGCTGTATTTAAGGTTGGTACTACTCATGAATCTGCGGTGTAATACAGCAAACAACAGCAGGAAGACTGTTGCTACAAAGTACGAACTTCATGCAGTAACTTCCGAAATTGACATAAGAAATTGTCTATTACATTTAAACAAAACAAATGTACCAGTTTCCAACCGGTGGCATTCCCGCTTCCCGCAAATCTGATTGGATCTAATTTAAACATTCCATCAATTGATAATTAAATTTTCGTATGGAATATTACTATGGAACTATATGATTAAAGTGAATTTGATCATTTGCTCCTTACTTCATAAACTATAAAAGTCATACAATGTCTAAGCTTGCATGACTTCTGTAGTACGAGAAATTACTTAGCCATAATTGATTAATTATATTGCCCTTGTGTCAATTTTGGGCACATTACGGCCAAAAATATAAAGTGCACAGATTCAAAGCAAAAAAGATCATTTACTTTTTATCTTAGGGCTTATACATACTAGTACTTCGTGTTTTCTATTATCAATTAATTGTTGATGTTGTGTTAATATTCCGTATCTGGAACTGGAAGGTTGTCGCAGAATTTATTTCCGGTGTAATTTCACCAAATTTAGACTCAGACTAATAGTGATGAGAAATTATATCTTGAGTTTCATGATATGATGACATATCACAAAATCTCAACTTTAATATTTTTTACTACTTTTTACACACCAAATTTAATCCAAATTATATCCTACTACTGAGAATAGGTATTTACTTACAGTTAGAAGCCTGTTGTGTATTTTACCACCCCGTTCCAACACGTAAACATAAGGTGAAATGTTATTTCTAAATAATAATTGTTACATCATTTTAGCGGTTTGATTGTGGAGCCAAAATGTTGTAAGAGGATCTCCATTTTTTATTGTTTAAATTTTAAATGTTCGTTTTAGTCATGTTATTTAGCGTTTGACAGTTTTAGGGATGATAAATTGTCCTAGGCCTTTCCATGGATAATTAAGCTTCAGGCCAACTTAGCTCGGCTAATTAGCTTGTAGGTATAAATATTACACGTTTTGTAATAATAAAACTTTTACCCGAAGGCCAAAGGACATTGGTCGCTAGAAGTGTCGTTGGGCAAATTTCAGCAAATTTCGCTACAATTTGTGACTTTATAAGAACGATCACATACATTTATTGTAAACGCTGAACGCTGCCATTTGCAGCGCTTAAAGCGAATGCTTCGTGGCTTCCAGGTTAGTGATATGGACATAACAACGATTCGGTGGCTAGAACCTAAATCAATTTCTACGTATTTAACGGGTGATAGACCAGTGTAGCGGCGAGGCACCTATTTCAAGCGTGAAGCAGTTCTTGCGTTTCGTTGGAAGGGTGTAGTTGCCGGCTTACTTACATATAAGGCATCTTAGTCCTCAGAAGTTTTTCTATATGAAACTTTTCTATATGAAGGTGCTTACAGATGATCATAGGCGGCAGTGACCATTTACCATCAGGTGAAGTACATACTCGTTTTCTACATCAATCAATAAAAAAAAGTATTTTATTAAGTATTTGCGTTTTTGTACTCGCTTGAACAGTGTTTTTAAGCAGATTTATTTATAACAGATTTTCAGTTTATATATTATTATGATGTGTTAGTGTCTTTTGCCACTTCAAAACAGTCAATCATATTACAGTGCTAAATGGAATTTACCAGTGTACCCATAACGTATATCTATTGTGGTATTATAAAATTTGACATAAAATAGATAGAGAAGAATACCACCGTACAATATAAATTAAAATTTAATTACAACCGTAATGCCTGAGATTCCACATATTATTGTCGACCCAACGCAGTTATGCTGAAAATTTGGAAATCTTCATGAGAAGGACCGACTCATAAGTATAATTTATTGTGCTACACTTTATGTAAATAGCAGAATCTCAGTTCAAAGATAAATATTGTAAACAACACGACAAATATTGTAATAAAGCAATAATAGGCTAAGTGCTAGTCAGATTCGATTTCGTACAAACATTTTTATAATATTTATTACCGTAACAGCTAGAGAAGAAGCACATGCTTTATGAACATTAAAGTTTCTACCTATTATGGTTCAATACATATATGTATAGAAAAAGCTCCGAATAAAACGGTTTCTAGTACGGAAGTCGCCTTTATTTTTAACTTGTTGTTTTTACCCAACTGTGTCAGAAGAAGAGTCATGTTTTTCGAGCGAATGTATGTACTCGTATGTAAGTTAGCCCTTTTCTTTGATACACGCTACAGCCCAAACAGCTTGACGGATTGTGACGTATAACATCATTAGAAACGTCTCTATTTGGAAAGTGACGTTGACTATATTTTTTTTAATGACGCTTGCAAATAGGGGAAAAGGGAGGGGGAAGGGGCGATCTTTGTGTTATCACAACTATAAGGGTATCAAATGAAAGCTAGTAAATAAACCACTCTAAAAAATATATATTACAATACTTATACTTTTTGACGAAACTCATATAAAGCGTTAAATTGAATATATCCTTATGAATAAAAACATTGTTTTAAGCAGTTAGGTTTTTTTGTTTTAATATTTTAACAATGTTACTTGTTTAAATTAGGTTTGTTATAAGCTGCTGTAACTTAATTTATTATACCGGTCATAATAATACACACTATATAAATTTCAAGTGCCTATCTATTACGATTCAAGAGATAACCCTATAACAGACGGACAGATAACGGAGATTTAGTAATAGGGTACCGTTTTTACCCTTTTGCTATGGAACCCTAATAACCGACATCACTCAGGAAACGGTCACTTTAAGAGAAGTTTCTCCAACCTATCCAACTTCAGCCATGAAATACATTATCAAACTCGATTTAAGTCAGATGCTTCCTAACATTTTAACTTCTTACTCAGCAACAAGTTTTACGCGCTCACTGAGTTCAAGTTTATTAATTTCTTTAATTATTAGGCTATGCGCGATTCGGTTTGCGTGTGATGAACTTAATATTTTTCTTTACCTAATTTATTCTAATACTTAGGGGAAGTACAATCACGGCTATCTATCTCCTAAAATCACTATATAAATATTTTCTTGTTTTAAAATTTTCAGAACGCTCACGTAGTCGGGTTTTGTTTGTTTTCTTTATCATTTTAGTTAAATCAGAATACAACAGCTGACAATAGATATGTTTAGTGAAATGTTACAATCGAGCTCTTTCATTTGGTACCCTACGTGACATGTTTCATTTTATTAATTCAGCACATTATGCTTTCTGGAGGACGCTATATAAAATTTACCATGTTATCACACAGGCTGTAACTAGAACAAGAAGATTTAAAAGATAGTGTTCACACGTCATAATTGTCGGAAGAACATACGTACCGGTAAAAACAAAACCCGTAACTTGGTAAAAAGGTGAAATTTACCCTCATTAAACATTTTTTATGAATAGTGCTTATACGTCATTTACCTATTGTGTTATTTTTTAATTGCTCATCGTCCACCAAGGTGTTTGCCTGAAAAATAAACAATACAAGTCAAAAAGGTTAAAATACTTAAGTTATGACCGTAACTTACATTGTTTAAACACATTGTTAAAATATACCATACTTATCATCCATCATTAGTATTTATATTAAAAATCATGATTATCAAATTAAGGTAGACTGATGATCTTACGAGGGATTCCACACGCAATAAAATAAGAGAATTTTAGAAAATTAGCATAGCCCCTTATAATATTGCCCCTTTACTTAAACAATATTTAGGGTTCTCTGTACGTATACGTGTCTTGATATTGATAGAAATTGTATTAATTTCACAGCAATATTAATTTGATAAATAACAGCGTACTAGTATTACATAATTATTTCAAATGGATACGCAAATTCCTACACTTTTATGCGGATTACAAAAAACCATTTCACTATTAACTGGCTAAATTCGACTCGGAATTTAACTTAAAGCCTTTTTCTTGTATTATTTTTAATTCTTCAGCATTAAACTCTTACTAATATTATAAATGAAAAGGTTTGTGATGTGAATGTGTATTTGTCTCTCTCTTCCGCGCAAAAAGTACGAGTCGGATGTCGCTGAAACTTGGCACACACATGGTTTATGGCCTGGATTAATACGCGTAATACTGCATACAGTACCTTTAGTACGAGTTTGTCTTGTTTTTTTCCAAACAAGACTTATTCTTGTATCTGCTTTTAACTAAAATCGAACGACGAAACGGGCGGAGCCGCAGGAACAATGTACTTATAAATAATGAACTGAGAATGGTATAATGGATCATAAACGTTAAACGCTATTAATACATTATCACTAATTACGCTTTTCGCCTTATTGTTTCCATATTTAAATAAAAAAAAAATATAACTTGTTTGAATAAAGATTGTAATTCAAAATTTTCTACTTAATAATATGTCACTCGTTCTATAAAACGTGTAACCTAGAAACATACAAATTCAGCTATTTTGGATTATACGTGGACAATGTCATGTGAGAGTCTATGGAACGTTATTTGTAATTATTCCGTTTGGTCCGTAGTTTTACAGTATTTTTTTTTTAATAAAATTAAAGTAACCTGATGTGTTGTGACTCGTGTCTTTCAAGCACTATGATTATTTATCATTACGTATATAAGTCATGATAGAAAACGGTTTAACTTCTAATCAGCACTCTTCTGACAAAATACATGAACATGAACTACAATTTTTTCTAGTGCGTGTATGAAACGTACTAGAAAAAATTGTAATTGCGGCCAAACCGGACCGAGGAGATGCAATTGATTTTACCACCCTAAAATTATATTTACGTACAAAATCGTAACATGTCAATTTTGAATTTTATTTACAATCTAATATATTTTTCCATTTCAAGTTCACACTTTGTTAATCAAGTTAACCATTAAATAGGAGTATTTGCCTAGTATGTTTAGGTATCTATTTAAGTCGTCTGTGAAAATAATTATCACCTCTTAGTGTTTAGGTACGTGATTAGTAGAATATATGTCAAGTACATTCTGTCATAAATTAAGCGTTTGTGATATTAAACTTTCTATATTTTGGTTTTTAATTGCCATCATAAAAGACGGAAGGATGTTTTTATATATTTTTGACGGTGCTTGGATATTAGCGCTTTTTCTTTCAAAATTAGCTACATGTATATTGCTCCCAGCGAAGATCCTTTACCTGCCTATTTGTCATTTCCAAGCCGCTTAGCCGTTTATTATTCAACTTTATTATTTTTGTTATTATGCTGGGTATTAAGATGTATGCTATTGTATTAAGTTATATTGTTAAATCGCTACATATCACAAAAAATACAATACAAATTAATTCACATAGAATTAAGTAGAATATATTCTTTAATACTATTCATCAACATTATTAAATTTATTATTCATTAATCTTACCTTGCATTTACAAGGTAAATTCTTGTATCATATAAATTAACTGAGCAATTCCTATGTATTCAATATTGGTATGGACTTAGTTTTTAGAAACGGCTTTAACGATCTGGATGAGATTTTTATAAATCAATCTTACAAGAAAATCACAAAAGTCAAGTCCCAATGAATGTTGAATTAGATGTCAAAAAGTTGATATATTATAACAACAAATCGTCGTCTATATAACAATACCACGTAAGTGATATTTGGTAACTTTTCACGAGAGACAAAAAACTGAATATTTTGTATGCAATTCTTCAGACTGTCTCTCCTGACAGGTTACTAAATATCACTTGCGCGGTATCATAACTGCATGTTTCGTATGAAATTCTTCAAACAAAATGTACATATTATTGGGGTATTGTTATATAAGCGACGAAATGGCGTTATTAGCGTTGACGGAAAGACTATCAAGGGTTTGTCCAAGAAATCGTAACGAAAGCGTGGCAAAAACGAATTGATCAGGATCTTCTTCCATTCCCTTTATATTTTTTTTTACTTTTTATAGCTCTGAAGAAAAAGAGCAGTCTACCAGATGGTAGGAGACCACTGCCGCCCACTTACATCTGTAATCAACCCCCCATAATAAGAGGTTAGTAGGAAAAATAGATGTGTCGATGGTGCTTCCGGAGTTGGACCGCAAAGAGCTCTACCACAAATTTATAATTATAATATTTTATTTATTGTTATAAAATTATATAACGTTAGGGTGCATTTACCCTGCTTATTTTTGTTGCAAAAGAAGCGCGACTGTGCGTTAGTACCAGCGTCGTATGTTCTAAAAAACCAAATAGTTTCATTTGTTAGTACTCTCAAATCGCTATGATCAATTTATGCGACGATTTAAGTTGTTTTTAAATACTTTTCCCCCTGGCGATGATGCCAGATTAACACTTACTACTGCGAAAAAACTGCGAATTTGACCTTAATATTTTTGCCAATAAAATTGCATTATACATTTGTTAATAGATAAAAATATTGTTTTGTACAGATGTTTTGTATATATTTGAGAAGCTTCATTAATAATTTGGAATATATTTACATTTTTATTAATAGAGTTATTATGAAACCTTGTCCTAATACGAGAACCGGCTCTTCTCGCGGACCTTGTGCATTTGTTGTCACAGATTCAACAAGGTAAATCAGAGAGGACCTTAAACTTGCTTATTGCAAATCAAATGTAAAGAAATCTATTAAAATCAATGCTCTATTGCAACCGTAACTTTATCTTTTGATTTATTAAAGCTATAATAACTTATTATAACTAAGCAATCTGCATAAGAAATATTACATTATTCTTATTAAATTACTTTTTTTTCTTTTCAATTCACACAATAGCGATTATCAATTTTTACCAAAGTTAAATCTTCAGCGATTAGAGTTATCGTATAGCATTTACCAAATTTGTGATTGCAATTACTGATTGTGGGTATATTTTGCTGCATTTATAATACTTAGTAATAAAATAACAGCAAAGACCTTGCCATACTGCTTATCTTAAATGACAATTCTATATATACAAAACAGTTCATAAATACTTTGTATTTTTTTAATTACAATTAATTTTACAAACACCGCGTTTTTGTCAACAGTATAATAAGTAAAATATTTATTTTAATAATATTTCTCATAATAAACAGCGTCTCTGAAAAATACCTCACGCATAATTTTCATAGAGTAGAAACTCTTGTTTATACATGTAGTTTATACAATGTGTTAACGTAAATAAAGTACATATTCAAGTTGATAACTCATGCTCACAGAGTATTATTAAAAAGAAGAACATAGAAAATTGTTGCAGAAAAAAATCGCAACCAAAATTTTTATCTCACAAAAACACAGTACCATCGATTATGTTATTTTGTATTGTTTTAAGGGGTAATTTTTGAATAAAATTAATTTTTTTAATGTTCATCAATTATGTATTTAAAAAATTAACATATTTTTAGGTATTTAGGACGTATTTAGGAAGAGAATCGAACACTGAACTCTTTTGAAATAGGACTCCTCATTTGTTTTTTATACTACCCTCTATATGAGAATAAATGCTTCCCGTTTCTTTCTTCTTATACTTATTAAACACAAAGATAGAAGATTCAAAACACGCAATCTTGTTTTAGACCAAAACAAATCAAATATTATTTGAACCTTCAACTAAAAACCTGAAAGGTATATCCCTTACTTTCACATAAAAAATAAAGGACACAGAGATAATCAATTTGTTTTTTTTTTTTTAAATTCAAATATATGAGCGTATGAGGTCTTAAAAATAATTCAATCACAACTTATAATAAAACCCAGATGCATGACCGATGCTTCTTGTAAAACTTCACACTTAGCTGCAACAGCACTAAATAGCATAGTTACAAAGATAACTCTATGTTACTGGACTATTCCACTGGTGCATCCATCTGATGTTCCATCTAATGCAGCATAGTAAAAGTAAGACTGCATTGGATCAACGTGAAGCATCGCTATTCATATGCACGTTTTTTTTATAATATGGTACCAAACGAGGATGCAGCACCTCTGACGGTAAGTGGCTACTGCCACCCATAGACATCTGTAATCAACCCCAGATAAGATCAGTCTTATCTGAGCTTAGTCATATATGCGTTGCTACCCCTGGGCACTAAATTGGAACGCCTCGGATAAGTGTCTC
>DWLI01003848.1:0-11406 GCA_018249915.1 Cecropterus dorantes dorantes
GAAGTTTATTTTAAAAGCGTATATATTGACCCATAAACCAGAAACCAGACCCATATGAACGATAGTAGTGTAGTTTTATATTAATTACCAGTGTAGTTCGACCGGGAAGATACCACTGGTTCGGTGGAAAGGTGTGGTTTCCGGCTCACTTATACATATAAGTGCGAGGCGGCCATCTCAGTCCTCGGGTGCGACAACGCATCTGTGATCGACTTCGATAGAACCCCTGTTATGAAGCTGCTTACTGCCGATCTTGAAAAACACTACTCCTTCTTTCTTGTGGATGTCGTAGGGAGCGACTAAAAACCAAATTCAAGAGATGCACCTTCTTGTATAACATCAACATCCTCTGCGATCAGTGACACACATGCCAATGCACGGTAACTATCCGATTATCGGTATATCGATAGACATAAATCCATAATAGGCGAGGCCTATGTCCAGCAATGATACAACCAAACGAACAGAGTACAACAGCGATTTACAAATGGGTGTTCTAATTCATGTGAATTCAGAAGTTACAATTTAAATAAGTGCCTAAAATAATAAAACATAGCTTTTTTATTCCATTATGTACCTATATCGCAGTCGACTTTTTGTGTTACAATGCCACCCTATTGTATAAAGGGCCTTTGACTGGTCAATTTATAATAATTTAAACGTCACATCTAAATATAATTCAGGAAGAAAGATTGTCGGGATTGTTTAGTAAAAAGACTAGGCTATAGTCAATAGGATTTCAAATAGTTTTGGATCAAGTTCCTCCGTCCTGATGAGGCAGGGGTACTGCTGGTCTACACTAATTGTCTTTGATTATGAGTTGTTACTGTTTTATATAATGTCAAAAATATGTAAATTTTAATGGGTGCCCGGGGTATAAAACATAGCTTTAATTTATTTACAATTTATATGTTCGAACTTCTTGAAATCGATCCACTGAAATAAGATCCGAGCTAGCAAAAGACGGCAATTGCAAGGTAACCTATTTAGTCATCCGCCATATTACGGTCAGGAGCGACCACTTGTCTTCATTGACACGTTAACCGACTATCAATCATCTGAGACCATTCCAAAGCTGATGATGAAGATAATAAAACGTAAAAATGCCAAGAGATTGGTTTTATGACCACATTTCGTCTTAATATACCAATTTAGAGTTAATTATGTACTATTTAAAATTTAACAACATTGGCACGAGTTAATTTTTCACATATAGTCAATTTCAGGCGTAAAGCTACTGATGAGTTACTTGGAATTTTTCTATCTTTCGACCATTTAAGCTGAAGCGTGCCTTATCAAAACCCCATATCCCCTTATTCAAAATGCTGCAGAGACAAATAATGCTTCTAAACACAAAATGGTAGAACTACGAAGGGTTCTTCCACCGAAAAATCATTGGAACTGAGAGGTACTTTGATACGAAAATTGGATTCCCTTATTTTTAAACACAGCATAACTATTACATACATACAAGATGGTGGAACTAATACAGTTCGAACAAGGCCTTCACATCTATATCCAACGTTAAATAATTGACGCATTTCGTTTAAATGCTGAATGACTTGAATACGAGACAAATATCTTAGTGCTCATGTGTGGTAACCCTGTGGTGACTTCAGGTAGAAGCTTTTAGTTTTCTGTGGAGTTAATTGCAGACATCCATGAGCGGCAATTGACAAATTTCAATCAGATTGTCATATATATATGCCAGGTGGTTAAACCATAGTGGTTCCACTGGTTATCACCGCCACACATCTATTTCTAACGTGAAGCAGTTCTTGCGTTTAGGTGGGAGGGTGTTGTTACCGGCTCACTTATATATGAGGCGACCTTAGTCCTTGGGAGTAGTAGTCCAAATAAAACCACTGTTCTATATGACGGTGCTTGCACCTTGCTGATCATCATGGACGGCAGTAAACACTTACCATCAGATGGACAAGACGCTTGTTTGCTACTTCAATTGCACTTTTTGTATATTTTTATGGTACATTTTTATATAACGAAATTGAGTTAGAAATATGTTCATATTGTTTGGTAAAGTTTAAGTTTATGAATTGATGACAATACTTATTCCAAAACACGGAGACATTTCAATTTAATATGTAAACTATTTCAATCGCTTTGTTTATACCTACTGAACAAACTGGAAATTAAGGCAATAAATATTTATGGAGAAATAATAGCAAAGCACCATGACAGACTAGATTAAATAAAGTGACCTTACATTTTCAGAGACTTTCAATCAAAATGGACTATGGAAGCAATATTAAAAAAATATATTTAAAACTAGCTGCGCCTGGCGGTTTCAGCTGAGTTTAAAAATATAAAAACTTGATAGAGTAGATGAAAGACTTTAATTAAGGATCTAAACATATGGACTATAAATAGGAGTATTAAATATAAACATATTTTTTTTGATTTCAGAATTTCTGGTCTGATGTGCTTTCAAACACACAGACAAACAGATTCAAAAAATGATAGAAATTTGATTTTTATTATTACTTTTTCTCAGTCTCCCAATCTTTTTGTTTTACAAATCTACAATGTACAAACAAGTGGATAGTCATTTTCATTATATGTATGAACTAGCGTTTCTAGCAGACAGACAGACTGATAGACATTTTTAAATATATATGTATGAAGATATTCGCAAATTTACATTCGACCTGCGGAGTTTTTTCTGACGTACCTACCTATATAATTTAAATAATATCGACATATTTAGATATGTTGTGTGTATTTTAACACGTACGCATTTTTATTACTATTTCATTCTTGGTTAACTTTTATTTCTATCTAACAGTAGATATTTACCAATGATAGAGAGGGAGTTTTCAACAGATCGCATAAATATAATATACATATACATGACAAATAGATCTTTCCTTTGCGAAGTCGGTAAAAACTGATTGCGCCAGAGCCAATTACTTGACATCCTGCTTGTAATCCAATATAATGATCGTTATATCGTGGTCTATTTAGGAGTTTAGGACGAAGGGACGACCTAATTTTTTGAAGGCGGTGGTGGAATTATTTAAGATTCGACTTCAGAGATTAAACCACTGCATCTATGTCTACCTTATATATACTATCTATACTAATATTCTATAGCATAGGGTTTCTTTGGTTTAACGGGTTAATCTCAGGAACTACTGGTTCGAATTTAATTAACATTTATCGTTTTGAATAGTCCCTTTATTAAGGGAGGTTATAGGCTATATAACACCACGCTATGTTTGTTTCTTTTTTATTTAGTAGTGGGTGAAACCGCGTAGCACACCTAGTTCAACATAAAATTTGGCCTCGAAAGTTCAGCCTGTTCGATAATACGTTAAGTGTCGCTTACGTGTCTTCGGTCGTCCTTCTAGTGGTCGGAGGTGGAAAATCCAGGGAGCTCCCGCCAGGCGAAGTAAAGCCATAGCACTATAAATTTATGGCCGACTTCAGGCAGGACTTTATTCATTTGTAAGGTTGATTTAATCGATTAGCGGCAGTGGCCATTTAAAAGCAGATGGATTTCCTACTCGTTTGTCACTTATCCACAAAAAAGTAGAAGCAAACGTAATCTTACTAATACTACCTATACCAGCAAAAGCTACTGATTAAATTTGGATTAATTTTAGTACACTGATAGTGTCCGGTCTGGATTAATACATTACTAAGACTCAATAAGTAAGCCGGTAAGAAAAAATCTCTTTATAAGTCTTGTAACTTAAAACGTCATCTTATTCTACAAAAGCTTAGGTCAGATACGGGTTAATGTTGATATGAAAAAATTGACCTCAGGTGACCATGCAGCGAGCACAGCAGAGCTCAGAGCGGACCCCGCTGGTGCAGCCCACCTACATGTTCGAGAGCAACCTCACCAGAAATTACCAGCGGCGCCTGCGCAACTTCCAATGCACTATCTGCGTCGTTCTCATGTACGTTACAGCCAGAAACCAAAATAGATTTTAACTGACGTAAAAATATTATTTAAATATCTCAAATCCCATTTGAGTGTATATATACATGTAATTAACACATACAATGCAAATTGCCAAAATCCATAACGCTATAAATGAGTAGTATTTATACGTGTAACGTATAAATGGGAAAGTATTAAAAAGTATTGAAAAATTGAAAAAACTACTTCACCAACTAACTTTTTAAGTAACTTATTCAGAAGAACAAATTTTTAAGCCACGCTACTGTTTTATTTTTATTTGTAAGACTAAAAGTTCAAAGTACGTACATGTCGTGTTTACCATTTTTTCATTTGAGAACGTTTTACACGTGACAAAGCCGGTTACGAAATAGTAAATTAATTATTCATTTAATAATATACCTAGCCTCTAAAGATTCTAGATTTTGTTGACATACATAAAAATTAATAATCGAAAAAAATCTTTTTCTCAAACAGTGTGCTACTCTCTGTGACCTTGCTGCTGACAGTGTCCTACCACCTGGTAGACATCGAGATTGAGAACTCCACAACCACTGTCGCTCCGACTACAGTCCCACCGACCACTGTATTACCGTCCAGCTCCCCATCGATCATCGTTCCACCGACCCCTGAGAATCTCACCATGTCCCAGGAACTGCTGCCCTTGGCGAAGCTCAAGTGGCCTTTGGAAGGTAAGAAGTTTTTGGTGATTCTTTTTAAGAAGTTTTTTCTAAGCCTTTATTATATTTTAAAGTCGACAAATGGTACTGGTTCGGCCGGAGAGAAACCACGGCCACAACTATTTTGTAATAAGGGAATATGGATTACAGCTGACTTACAAATGAGGGGATCTTAGTCCTCAGAAGAGGCAACGCATCTGTTTGGCTACTCGTGTTATATAGGTACTTATATACAGAGCGGTCTTTCACCTGTAAGTGGCCCTGGGCACATTAGAATAATAAGGTTTCTATGAGCATAATAAAGTACTACATTGTCAAGAAAGAGACAAAGAACGAGACGAATATAAAACGTAGATGTAATAATAGTTTACAACTTAGTGCTTCACTTTTTGCTTTTATCCCTTTATTTGCATAACACGACTTACTACCGTAACTTTTTATCAAAAGCAGTGGCGTAGCGTGGGTTTATGCCGCCCAGGGCAGAGGTTGAAATTTTAGTTGACCAAAAAATAGACCATGACGACCGAATAAAAATGGTTGCCGCCAAATCTAATGCTGCCGCCCTCAGAAAGGAAATTTTGCCGCCCCTAATAACTATCGGTTATCATTTGGTAATTGAGTAGACTAGGGGGCCCCAATCGATCGCGGGGCCCTGGGCACGTGCCCAGGGTGCCCAGTGGAGAAGACTGGCCTGTTTATATAGAGTTGGATTAATATTTCTATTTGTAACAGTGACCACACCACATCAAATGGACTGCACGTTCGTTAATTATAAAATCGTAAAAAAATAATTAATCTAGCTGTTCTTCTTTTGTACTCAGGTAGACCACTCCCAGCGTTCGTATCCTCATCTCCAACGAAGGAAGCTATATCTACCGCTGTGCTACAAGGCCAGGCAGCATTGAAGGCTCGCCAAGACCTGGAGAGTCTCCGAAAGCCCCTAGACAAAGACTCACCAGCCAGAAGGGCGCAGAGAGCAGCCGCCACCTCCCCAAAGGTCAAACCGATGGCAGAGACTGCATTTGCGACTGAGCAAGCCACCAAGGCATTGTTGAATGGGTAAATAGCATAGTCAAACCGAATATCGTAATTTCTTTTTTCCTTCAGTCTTCACGAAATAAAAAACAAGGTTAGATCGAAAGGACCACGCGTTTTATTATTTTGTATATATATGTCTTTCGTTACGTAACATGATTCCCAACAAAAAACTTGGAGAACCATTTTATTTGTTATCAAGCGGGAAACCTTTAAAAACCAAACGCCCTGGGTTATGTGGAAATTTTACCGCACACCCTGGTGACCGTCCTAGACGTGGGTAAGAGGAGTCCGGAATCTCCAAAGGAACGCAATCGGCGTCCGCTGAGTGCGTTGCCCCATCGGGCTCCACCCAAGTGAGCGGCTGGGCCCACCGCTCCGTATGGTCTTTAAGAAGGTATACCCACCCATACCGCCGCCCTTTCTGGGGTCGCTTAGCTAGACGGTTCGACCTCCTACTGTTACCGCTCACAACCCCAGAAACCCCCTTTTAGTCGCTTCTTACGGCAGGGGATACTTGCTCTATTCTTATCCCGGATCTACAAGGACATAAACGCAAAGCCTACCGACATAAGCCGAAGTTGCAATTTGCTGGTGACTTCACTGAGAGGGCTGATAAATCGATGGAGTACAATTATGCCTGTCATACGAATATGTATACGTTTGACAACCGAATCTTTAAAAAACACGATTTGCTAACACTGAAGGGAGTCATTTATTTTAAGCATCCGACACCATTTGTTAATGGAATAATTTAGCAATTAAAGGTATAGGCAATTTTTTTTTGACGTTTATAAATGATGTTTTGAAATAAGCGGCGGTGTTACCGCTACACACAGCACATATTATTAAATATTCCTACATAATATTGCAAGTTTATTGAATATAAATACGAGTAAACAAGAAATTTCCATAATCATTACGTATTTTATTAATTGATTCACATTCATCAACTTAGACGATCAATTCAACAATATACCAAAAGCCCTTCTAACTATTCAGTTTATCGTAGGTACTGCGTTCCGGACGATTAGTTCAATTGGCTACTAGGTCTCAAATTTAGGTCTTGGGCTCTTGCTAACTACGAAATCTACTATTGATTACAGTAATGGGAGCCAAGATGCTTATACTACGTGTTTAAAAATATTCATTTTAATGTCAAAAATTCATGTGTCTGCATGTCTGTATTTCTCCAGCTATATTACGTGTACAAATGACATGTTGTAAACTACAAGCAAGTTTTTTAAATCGTATGCACTTCGGTTTGTATATTTTTAGGACATGGTGTAAGAATTTTCATGATGAAAGTTAATAATGTTAATTTTCATCATGAAAATTAATTTAATATAGTTAATACTTTTAAATGTATTACGTATAATGAATGAAAATCTATATGTTCCCGACAGCACGTTATGTTCATGAATTGAATTCTTATAGGCCTTAGTGTAACCTACACGAGATTAAAGGTTATCCACGATTTAGGGCTTTTACGGGACGCCCGAATATGGACCCAGACGAAAGTTACGCCATCTATCTGAGTTAATTTCAAAGAACTGTGAATAAAGTAATAAATATTCAATAGGGATTTTGCATAACAAGCAATTTCCGATAATTTGAAAGATTATTATTGTTTCTCAATAATTATTTAAATTACATTTCATTTCTGATTTTTATATAAATAAAATAATGTTTTACATTGAAAATCCGCAGCTTTTGTTTTTGATTATACCATTTATTTCCTTTATTGATCCATTCCTGAACGCATTTTTTCTTTTAAATTATTACGATGTAATTTAATATGATATTATCTTTTAGGCGTCCCGCGATATTTCATTACCTTATATTGTATTTTAAGCATCTACTTTTAAATTTGTCACTTCACAAATATCATTTAGGTAAATAAGCTAAGACAAAACAGATTATTTTTCCTTGTTGATTTTTGATTGGATTTATTTTTGATTGAGTCAGAAAGAAGACTAAGACTGTAATAGTATTTTATTACTATTTATTATTTAAGTATCAAGTTAATGTATTAAATTCACCTTTGAGCATATTTCCATAAAGTATTAAATTATAAATAAGCTTACAATGAAAAAAAAGACTAAACAAATGAATACTTATATTTAACTTAAAATACGGAAAATCCGCGTTTCCTAATACCTACTCGTATAATCGTATTATAGGGTAATTTGTAAAGTTTCAAACTGGTACTTTTGTAATATTAAACATAAAAACCTAAAGGGCAATAAAATAAATTATCTACAGGAAATTTGGGTACCCCAATTCTGATAAATGTATGTTTATAAATTAGGTGTAGGTAGGTGTTCCGACACAATCAATTTATTATGTCACTGCGTAACAGATGAATCTTAATACAAAGATCAAATTACAAGATATATACAAGATATATTCCGGTAAAGTATATAATTTTAATATTAATGTTATAATTAGCACCTATTATACTTAATATCACTAGTGTTACCTGGTCCGATACTCGGGTCACAAGACGGGATTTAGGTTCGAAGGTAGGTTATAAACGATAAAACAAGGCTTTTCCAGTAAAGGTTTATTTTATTGCGCTTTGCACAACTACTTATTACTAAAAATTCAATAAATTTAAATTTATTCTTACATAATAATAGTCAAACTTACTGGACTACTTAATATTACAATTAAATCGTAGTTTCAGTATTTGTTTATATCTTAATTGTTTTTAAATATTTTTTATATATACTCGTATTTCCGTATATTTGGAACATTTAGTGTCTCGATCTAAGGATAGTAGTGTCTCGAGCAAGTGTAAATTGAGACGTTTCGCGCAATAAGGACACCGGGCAGTGCTAGTGATAACGTATAATTCTTCCTATTTCCATCCATCTACCAATATGCACTTGATCAGCGCGGTGAACTATGGCCTAAAACTCTCTCATACTGATTGAAGTACCCTGCCCAGCACTGAGACATGAATGTCTTGACGAAGGTCTTACCAGAGACTCCATCACCTTGAGACATTCCATATCTACGATCGATGATCGTGATCGATTCCTTTCCCATCTGGGATAGGGAAAAGTACTTACGTATTAAAAAATAATTATTAAAATTGACATAGGTTAAATTAATCAAATCTTCTATAATTTCTTTAATTTTTATTATTTAGCTGCATGCTGCAAAATGGATAGAAGTGTGAAAACGAATTATAAATTTTAGTTTATAAATACCGAATTATAAATTTTAGTTAAGGATATGTGTCAGTCACACCTTATTAGCCAAGTACCGGCCATAGGCAAGGGCCAGCAGTCAATTACGTCACACGTCTATCAAGTAACCCAATCTTGCAACCGCGACACCCTATCCGCTCGAGTTTGGCTTCGTTCTGCCTCGCCGCCCATACAACGACAATAAGCCACTACAAACGATTAATAATTAATCAGATTAAGACAAATACACCACCTGGTCACCACCGAATAGAGCCGAAACCAACCAAATTCAGTGAAAAGTACACACTTAGAGGTTATCATTTCTCACAAAATAAAGTCATTTATTTTAATGACATGGACATCTTTATGAGGATACTTACATCTTAAAACCTTTAATTGTAAAAGAAGTCTAACCAAAAGCCATATGTCTTGTATGATGAAAGACTCAAACCGAAGTAGGGTAGTATTTCTTAGAAGAAAAAGAGTGGGTCGACGGTCTCGACGGTTGCGAGGGTTGCGAGATAAATGATAAGTAATGTCTTTGGTAAAAATCTGTTATCGTCAATATAATTATACGAAGGTAAATAAAAGTGTTAGTTAATTGCGGTTGCATACGTAAGTCCGCTAAGCGTAGCCTGTCACAATAAAAAAGAACTTAGATTGCCTAAGCAGTAAGTGTAAGCAATTTAACGGTATTCGCTTTCGTCGTTTGTAATGACGGTGTCATAATCATTTTAAATTAATTTACAATATAAATTATGCTTGATTACACCTTTGAAATATATTGCACATGTAATCTTTATGTGCATTATCGTTTATAATATTATATAAAAAGCGCCTGCGAAAGAATGCATGGCAAAATATTGAATATGCACCAAAATATGCATGCACCTGCAGTCACATTTAATGGATGCACCTATAATGGATATATTAATTATGTATCATACTAAATGACTTAATGGACATATTATGTATCATATCGTCTGAGGTAAAAGTTTCATTTTAAAAACTAGAATAATTTTAAAGGACATGATACTTTAATATTTTCAACTTATTTAAATTTAAAAAATCCATATGTAAGACTGAAAGAATAATCATAATTATATTTTACCTGATATATTAGATCCAAACAATGTTACTTTAATTGACTAAACATATTTCTTACAGAACAGATGCATCAAAACGCTACGGAGGGGTGGGAATTGGCCCTTCGACGGAAGGTTCCTTCCACGAGCCCATTTACTGTACCACCGTACCCGGCCCTTGCGTGCCTTCGAAATACAGAAGTCTAGATGGGAGCTGCAATAATTTGAACAATTCTTTAAGATGGGGTGTTTCCAATACCCCATTCAGGCGGGTCCTACCACCAGATTATGGCGATGGTACGAACATTATTTATAATTAATCAATACTTGTAATAAAAATGAAATTTCCACATACTTTCCTATCTGTGCATTGCAAATTTTTGGAGAATTGAAAATAAGTAACAATAGAAAATATTTTTTAAATTTTTGACAGTTTATCGGTGAGTTTAAAATCACATCAAGCCAAAACTATTGAATTTAACTTAAAAGTCTTGTCTTGTTATCTCAAATAATAGTTTGTTTTTAATTTCATTACAATTCATCTATTATATCAAAAAATATTGCAATTTAAAGTTAAATTATTTTTTTTAAACGCAAGTGGAATTGTTTATATAAAATAGTTATTTTGTTAGTTGATGATGGCTGTCGTAAGGCGACATACCTGGTACGTTTTTATGTAATTGAAGTCAATGGATGAGCTTGATGTTAGGCGGACACCGCTCTCCATAGACATTTATAATCCACTTCAAGACCAGTAGCCACTAAAGTCGATTACAGATACGCTGCTACATTAGAGGTCTAAGTTGACAATCCTTGTACATGGCTACATATCATAAAGTTCAAGGCGGATTACAGGAGAGCTTACCCTCAAGAATACCTTTCTACCACCTTAATGTGTTCGCTCATCATAGCTCTCTGAGAAACCTCATAAGTCTTAGATAATTAAATAATCTCCGAAAATCCTAGAAAATATGTTACCTATCATTGATTGTGGCACGTACAAAACCTTGCTTTAATCTTTTTTTACTATATCTGACATGCCATCCAAACCACGACAACATGAGGCTTAAATCTTAAATTAAGTCTTGTTAAATCACCATTTTATGGGGTTCCGTATCCAAAGGGTAATATCAGGGCCGTAATACCAGACTCCGCTGTCTGTCTGTCCATATGTCTGTCACCAGGCTGTATCTCATGAAACGTGATAGCTAGACGGCAAATATTTTCACAGGATTTTCACATTTGTTGTTAAAGCGGCATCAAAAATACATTTTTTGATGCCGCTTTAACAACAAACGCACATAGAAACGAAAAGAAATAAATGTTTAAGGGGGCTCCCATATAACAAACGTGATTTTTTAGTTGTTTAGGTATAGATAATGGTACGGAACCCTTCGTGCGCGAGTTCGACTCGCAATTAACCGGGTTTTTTAAGTTACACAGCTACAAAAATAAATATTTTCAAACGTTTTTGCATTACGTTT
>DWLI01003849.1:0-11405 GCA_018249915.1 Cecropterus dorantes dorantes
CTGGTCTATAGGGTGGTAAGGGAGACATACTTTTAGAGGCATTCCATCTTAGTTATCATGGCAACGCATCTGTGACTAACCTTAGGTGAGATTTTGATTTTACCTAGGGTTGATTACAGATGTCCACGGGCGGCAGTAGCAGTACCACCAGATGGGCTGCATGCTCGTTTGCTACTTCCATAGTTTGCTACATAAAAAAATTGATAATATATAAAGTGTGAATGATTGAACCAATCCGAATAAAATTTGGTATAGATATAGGTTATAGTTTGTAATAAATATAATCATCCTGGAAAAATATTGACTTAATTTTGTTTAACAAATTTTGTTTGATAAATATGATTTTAGCAAAATCACTCTGCAGTTTAAAGGTTTGATAATAATATGAGCTACTTTTATCCCGGATAACGCACGGTTTCTATGGAACTGTATCACTTGTAACCTAATTATACATAATTAAAGTTTTAGCGTATTTACTTTAGAAGCTTGTTGAAAAATGTATACAGAAAATAATATAAATAATATCTCTTAATTTTTAATACATAATTGTTGAAAGTACAGTGACACCTCGACTTACGTTACACCGACTTACGCGAACGGAGTTACGCGATTTTCAGTTTATAAATATTGGAATAAATAGACTCGCCTGAATAGCTCTTTTCTTCTACAAATATTAATATTAGCATGTCAAGAGGCAATTCGCGAGTGTAAAACAAATTTTGAGTCGTCAAACTACTCTGTTGCATTTTTTGAAGACTATGTCAAAATCGTCAAAATAACTTCTGTTAGCGATTTTATATTTGTATAATTTAGAACTTTGATAAACATTATTACACAAGTTGCTATTTTCTTCAGCTTCCGGCATTAATTACAAATAATTCATATATACGAAATTATACCCCGACTTACGCGAATTCGACTTACGCGGTTATCCCACCTATCGCGTAAATTTGGGGTGTTACGGTATACAATTTCAGTTGTCAAAACCGCAATCCAAGTTTATTTGTAATGCCCACATAATTTCATGAGATCAAAGGTTCGAATACTAAACTGAATGAGACACACATTCTAAAATGACTAGGGCATTCCCCCTGCTCCGCCTGCTTTGATCACGACTACTAATAAGTAGCATATATGTTAATCTAGGCCATAAACCTATTTGCCTAACTTCAGCGAAATCGAATCAGTAGTTTTTACGTGATTTTAACTATTGGCTAGTTCCTAGTTTTGAAATACGCGAGGATTTGCAAACCTAAATCTTAACAACAGTTCAAACGTTATACACACAAAATTAAACACACATAACATTCTAATTAATCACGTGTAATAATAAACGGCACGTGTAATAATAAAGTTTATTCGCACAAACGATTCGTTTATTTATGTGTCGGACCAGACTCGTGTACGTTTCGTTAATTTTAGGATATACGTGAAATTGTTTTAATGAAATGGAAAATGAGGGTTAAGTAATTAATCGCTTTGAACAGTTTCAAATAACGGTATGGTTGTGAATGGATTTGAATTGGGATATTAATTGGACATTGGATTATGAATGATTACTCTTAATCCTTTTAATATAATTGAGGGTTAAACGTATGAGTTTCATGCCGGATTTTCTCAGTTGAGGTCGTGTTCCGATCCGGTGGTAGAGTAAGAAAAAAATTGTAATTTACAACTTTTAAGTGCCACCGTAGGCCTATGCAAAATAAAGATATTTCATTTCATTTAATTTCATATGGCCATAACATATATGTATATACTTTTAGTATATTGCTTGGATACTGAATCACGTTTTGTCGATTTGAATTCGGTTACGATATGAAACGCACAAGTACAAGATTTTGTATGCGCGTTTTTGCGACTAACTGCGTTCGATTCTCTTTAAAGAAGACTATATCTAAATCGAACGCCAAAATCTTTCTCTACAAGAGCATTCGCTCAGGGCTACAAGTGTCAGCGTTGTGCGTTAATAAAAATGTATGGGCCGTATGTAAGTTAGCAAATTTCGTTGCAAATCATTGCAAATTGCAAGGAAATTTTTTGGCCTTGCTGTTCGGGCACGACATACCGCGCAAACCTTTGCGTCTAACTGCGCAAAACGCTTGCGTCTTCATGATTTGCGATTCATCATCATCATCAACCCATTATCGTCCCACTCCTGGGCACAGGTTTTCTCTCAGAATGAGAGAGTTTTAAACCATACTCCACTGCGCTGGCCAAGTGCGAATTGATAGACTTCATACACCTGAGAGAACTGTTTTTTTTAGAGAACTCTCAGGTGTGCAGGTTTCCTCACGATGTTTTCCTTCACCGTAAAGCAGTGATAATTAGTTTCTGATACGCACATAATTTCAGAAAAATCCGTGTTGCGTGCCTGGGATTCGAAGCTCGGTACCCTCAATTGAAAGGCCGAGTTTTAACCATTAGGCTATCACAGCTCAAATTCGTCAAAAATCGCAAAGCAATCAATTTGCGATTGCTTTTTTGCGATCGATTTGCCATTTTTGACAAATTTTGTTACGTGGCCGGAAAGGGTCAGACACATCCATTTATTTTTAACGTCGTCGTCAGGCTATAATTCGACACATGAAGCTTAAAGAAAAGTTTTGTGACCCTTAAGTACCCGTGAGTACCCGTAACATTGCCGATAATCGCGACTAAGTTTTTTATATCTGCGATATGGAAGGTTTGCACTTTGGACTCAGCATATAGCTTCCGAAAAATCAAATATTGGTCGAAGCATTTAATATTTTCATAGGTCTAATAACTGTACATTTTCCAATTACAATTTCCTGAAACCTAAAAAACATTTATCCAATGATCGAATCATTATTTCTCTTGGTCACGGCATTACGCGTGTACGGCAGAACCGATTTCACTAATTCTTTTTTCTTGTACTTTTTAGAAGGTTAAATAAGATTCTTATAAAAGATTAAGATTTGACGACCCGGGTGGCGGAGCGGTCACCAGACCCGTCTGACGCGCAGTGGGTTCTGCGTTCCATTCCAGGCCAGACAGATTTTTGAATTATGAATTTAGATTTCTGTTCTGGGTGAGGGTTATGTAGTCGTCTTAGTGTGTCCATGGCACGCGCGACACAGGAGACCTAGTGCGGGGCGATGAGTGTAGAAAGCGTGTTTTTAAAGTTAGCGGAAAGCGGAAAGCGGAATGTTAATAAAAATAAAGAAAATCTAAGTGTCAGTCTTACAACGTGAATTTAATATTCATAGTTAAGAGATTACTAAGTCAGATGGGTCAGCTAGCACGCTATAAATGACACCACACCTTTAGCGGTTCTCTGTGCAAACAACTACATTCTAATGCCGCTTATCCCCGCCTCTTCCGTGTTCCGTTTAAGATTAGATGCCTCTGACAGTTTCATAATAATTATGGAACATTGGTGTTTGATTGTCTAAAGTTTGTAAACCAATAAATTGTGATTTGGAAGGAGGTGAACCCTTTGTGGTTCGACTCCGGAGGCATCACTGCCACGATTATTTATGCCTAATAACAGGAGTATTGAGCGCTTGTTTTAGTCTGAAATGTGTGATAAGGGAGGCATTCTTATACGAGGCATCTATGGCCAACCTTAGATAAGACTTTTATGATATCTAGGGTTGATTACAGATGTACTTGTGGCGAGTTACATAAGATGGACTGAATGCTCGTTTGTTACTATTATTGTTAGTAATGAGGTAGATTTTTTAACAAAAATACTAAGACTAACTTGTATGCTATAAAAAGTAAAAAATAATATAAATCTATAGTTATATTATAAAGCAGAAGAGTATGTTTGGTCGAACGGGCTTATCTCAGAAACTACTTGTTCGAATTTAAAAAATATCTTTGTATTGAATAGTCCATTTATTGAGAACTAATTTGTATGCTACAAAAAAGTGAAAAATAATTTAAACCTATACTAATATTGCAAAGCAGTAGAGTTTGTTTGGTTGAACGGGTTAATCTCAGTAACTACGTTTTCGAATCAAAAAAATATTTTTGTATTGAATAGTCCATTTATAGAGGAAGGCTATAGGCTATATACAATCACGCTATGTTTCTTTGTTTTTTTTTTCTTATTTAGTAGCTAGTGAATCCGCGTAGTACACCTAGTATTACATATTTTGCTAGATCACGACGCCGAATCTATATCCTATGAGTACATGAGCGTCGAAATATACTATATATTATGTACGTGACGCATAGATGACCTCTTTCCTTTGGGAAATCCGTTAAAAAGAGCAAAGCAGAAAAATATTATAAGGCAAGGGAACTTCGCTGCAAATCGTGTGGCTTTGTAAGATTGGATACATACGAGTACATTTGTTTTTAACGCTCAGTGGTGACAGAATTTTTCATTGCTTTCGGTTTTAAAAACACGCTTTCTACCCTAGAATTTACTCCTGTGTCACAGGTGCCATGGACACACAAAGACGAATACGCAAACACACAGACCCAGAACAGAAATCTAAATTCAACATTCAGATGTCTGTCTAGCCGGGAATCGAACCCGGGCCCCACTGCGCGTCATCGTCAAAGTTAGGTATTACAAGTGGGTTTTGTTTATATTCAGTCTGTTCGATTGACTTATAATGTATTGACGGTTAAGTGTTAGGAGCGGGTTTGCATTTAGTTTGATCGATTGATTTATTGTCATTATAAAATGAGTTCTAGGTATATATATTTGTTTCGTTAAGGTTAGATTAGTCTGTTTTTAACCCATTCATTTCACTGGTGGACCTGTGCCCATCTGTGTGCCTATCTCCAAGTTTCCTTTCTGAGTGATTTCACATATCAGTAAGAACTTTTTAGAATTCTTAAGCTTATTGTTATTCTAACGACGTTTCTTTTACAATTAAATCAAAAGTACAAGAAATGTTAGAACCCTCGGTTAGAACCCCCAAACGCCTCGCTCCAACTACAATTCGAATTTCTAACTATTACCATGACTATTATAAATTGAACCTCGAACCCAGGAGCCGAATTTGTAACTAAATACTATCGCAGACGTAGCTAGGATAGAATATAAAAACAAAACAATCACACCAATAATTAATATTTCTGATGAGAAATGGTAACTGAAACCTATCAAATAACATAACAAGAAGGACACGTGTAGCGAAAATCCGTCAAAATAATATTTAATTGCAAAATAATGGCAAAGATAAACAATGCGTTGTGGTAATATTTCTATGTTGTATGTCACTTCCAGACGAGTCACGTGAATAAGCAGAGACAGCGTGTCACGTGACAAGTAGAGTGTGTTTCCATTACACTGAGTATGAACGTTGAGTGTATGGCACGTCATAAATAACGTTTAGATACCGCATGGCCCTGGATTAGATTAGGGCTACGTCTACTACTGTCATAAGAGGCGACTTAAAGGTGCTTCGAGGTTGAGAGCGGCACAACTGGGAGCTCGAACCGTCCAGCCAAGCGACTCTGGGAAGGACGGTAGTATGTGTGGTCACATACCGTCGTAGAGAAAAGCCGTTCTGGGTGGAGGCTGATTGAGCAACGCGCTAATGAACGCGGTCCCGTTCCGTTAGAAATCCCGGGCTCTTTCCAGCGCTAAGGATGGCCACCAGGGGGATTTTGGTACGATAAAAATACTAATAGCTCCGCGTCGCTCCCACGGCGACAGGTGCTTTTTGACGGTTTCCCCTCGACAAAGAAAAGATCCAGCTCATATACCTATGTAACTTCTACTTGATCAACTGTTTAGTTGTACGTTAGAATATATAAAAATGTATAATCGTCCGCATAAAAAAATAGATAATTTTTAAACTAAAAATCAAAATTACAACATTGATCATGTTTTGATAAAAAGTTGTACAACTATCGACAGACAGTTCAATGTGTATCACTTCCACTAAACTATGGATTTGCGATTATTCACAGACGACCGGTTAATAGGCAAAACTAGAAAACTAGTACATCTATTATTATTGGTAACTGTTTGTTTAAGGTCTCTCCGGCGTGTATGTTTTCTCAGAATATTGTCGACTGGAATGCGAAAATCGCAATTTATTATATGGAAGTAGCAAACGAGCAAGCAGTCCATGTGACGGTATGTGGTCACTGCCGCCCATGAACATTTGTTATTTGAGGTTGGTTGCATGCGTTGCTACGTCTGAGGACTAAGTTCATATGATCGTTACCACACCCTCCACACCAAAACACAGCAGCTCATAACACTGCTGTTATAAGACAGAAGTAGATGTGCCGTGGTGCTTCTGGAGTCAAAACACAATGAGTTCTACCACGTTAAGGATTTTAAACATTAGGCTATCCCTGTTTGACAATCTAGTGGAAGCAGTATAATCACGGCATAAATACCTCTTAGTTTCCGAAATATTGCTTTTGTAATGTACGGCCGGGCGATAAGTTAACGATGAGCACTACTGTATGTGACAATGATTTAACGTATGCAATAGCTTCTAGCTATGTCTGCAAAAGTTCATACATTACGGTACACATCCCACGTATACGCTAATATTTGAATTGTGTACATACACTATTCTTCGTGTACTCTATGTACCATTAGTGGTACATGCTAGTAGAAAAGTGTATTGCAGCAAGTGCAAAGTAATATGTAGCATGGATGCAATCGTCAAAACGCGAATGCAAAATCAAAGCTAAAAGTAACATGCAAATTATGGCAATTTATTTTGTTTGTTACTTTATGGTGTATTGTTAATTTTTAAATTTAAGTTTTAAACGTGTTACCGTCTTATAAATCGATGAACACCGACTGCATGCACGAAAAAGTGTCACGTTCCGCCTAAGCCTGAACGTGTAAGCGAGAGCGTGGAAAAAATATTTGCATTAATGAATGTAAATAAATGTTACTTTATCGATAGTTTATAATTCAATTAATTCCTTTTTGTATTATACAAAATAATAATAGTTCAGGGGTTCAATTCGATTGAAAAAAGTATGCAATTTTTTATCGATGTTTCTTTATGACGTTATCACGTAAAAATATCGTCAGTAAGCCAAATTTATGGGCAACCATTTTATAATTTATTTTTTTAAAGAATATGTGCACATATTCCTCAAAAAGTTTAAATTAAAAAATTGGTTCATCAATAAGTCTCAGCGTACGTCAAATGCGTAGTTTGAAGACGGAATAGTTTTATCTTGTCAGCGTTTGTGTTAATATTTTGATTTGATTTGAACAGTTGAAGCAATTTTCACGAAAATTCCACGCTAAAATAGAACACATTACTGTTGCGTAATAGATTTTTACGTAAACATAGCGTAAAAGATTTTTACGTAAACATGAACAATACAGAACGTAATTTTATGTAAATGATTCCGGCATTCAGGTATTCAAATAAAAATGTGAACATGGAAACGAATCCACGGAATTGTGAAGTAAACAAATATGTACTATTCAAAGCCTGAAAGTTTATTGTAATAAATTTGCACACACGTGACTTTGCACTACGTGCTACAAAATGGAAAATTGTTATTACGTGTTCAGTATTTTACACTGAGATTTATTAGGTAATTATTGATTACCTTTACACATGTTTGTAAATACAAACATTTTGCAATGTTACCTGAAGTTTTAATAAACAAAAAAGCGTGTGTGTGAAATTTACACGCTAGAAGAAAAAATCGAACGAGTTACAAGTATAGTTTAATTATAATAAGCTGCCTTACAGCATACTCTATGCGCGTCTTAATACTCACATTATTAGAAAAACGTAACGAGGTCATTCGATCACTAGATTTTACTACTCATGTTTTTCTCATACTTGGCTCTTATGAAAATCGATTCTTAAGGAGTAAACTCCAAAACTTAATAATAAATAAAAATAATAAAATATTTCAGAGCAAAGAAAAACATGACTTTTTAAAAATCGTTTAAGTTATCACTGCAGCCCACATTCGGACATCTTATTTTGCATATACCAAACTTGAGCTCTTATAGAAGCTACGAAGTAAAATCGTTAGCGTGATTCAGAAAGGATACAGCGCCACCTAGTTGTAGTGCCGATAACTGCAATCGTAACGAATTTTCGATTCATCGACTTTGGAATCACAACCATTCTAAAGAACTTAGAGCCGACAAATTTCGTGACGCGTTTTCGTTTCATCCAGCTTTAAATCACAACGATTGTTAAGAAGTTTCACTTCAATAAAAAGAAGTTTTTAAAACGTCCTTGTTTTTAAACATTAGTAATATTAACTTTAGTAAGATAATAGTACATATTTATTTATATTCAGATTTTTTATAACAGGAACTTTCGCGGTTATCCTCAGAACACCCTATCAAACATTAATCATAATCTGATAAATGGGATAGCAATGCATAACAACCATATAAACACAGATTTTTACTTTTTATCAGGGATTCTATCTGAAGTCGTTCACAGATGCGTTGCTACTCCCGAGCACGAAGGCGCTCGCCTCGCATATAAATGAGCCGGGAACTAGACTCTTCCAAAGAAACGCCAGAACTGTTTCACCCAAGAAAAAGGTCAGACGGTGATTCTTTCTCGATGAAATAAGACTGGCTCTTTCACCTATTATTTATATATATTTGAAGTCAAGTCAAGTCTTTCACCAATGATTTATATACATTTAAAGTCAATAATTGACATAAAAGCCTCTAACTTAACGCGACACTTCCTAAGATTTCCTTTTTAAAAAATTCCAAACGATATGTTACAAAAAAAAACGTCTTAATAACACAGAATTGATTCAGTAGCGACATTCATTTTTCACATGGTCGCTACCCATTTGTCAGCGTCGGACACCAACACTAGAAATGTTCTTTTTATAGGACAACGGACAGAATAGATCTGTCCAGTGGGTAATGCTTTTGTGCAAACATAATTACAGTTTTTCTGGTAAAAGGAAAGATTGATTAACTGGTATGAGTAATAACACCCAGACTGAATTTAAGATGAAAGATTTAAAAAACGTAGTGAAAATAGTATTACTTCTGTCTAATCAACGATCATTAGATATGTTATGAGGCGTTCCAAATTAGTCCTCAGAAGTAGTAATGCATATGTTCTGAAGGGTGTTGTAAAAGAGACATACTTATACGATGCGTTCCGACTTAGTTCTCAGGAGTAGTAATGCCCATAGTCTGAAGGGTGTTGTAAAAGAGACATACTTATACGATGCGTTCCCACTTAGTCCTCAGGAGTAGTGTTGCACATGTTTTGAAGGGTGTGGTAAAAGAGACATACTTATACGAGGCGTTCCAACTTAGTTCTCAGGAGTAGTAATGCACATGGTGTGAAAGGTGTGGTAAAAGAGACATACTTATACGAGGCGTTCCAATTTAGTCCTCAGGAGTAGTATTGCACATAGTCTGAAGGGTGTTGTAAAAGAGACATACTTATACGAGGCGTTCCAATTTAGTCGTTAGAAGTAGCAAAACATTTGTGTCTACAAGTAAGACCCTGATCTTATCTGCGGTTGATTACGTCCATGGGCGGCAGTATCCACTCACCATTAGCGGACTGTACAGTGACAGTCTGCTTTATAATAAAATATTGCTCGTTTGGCATTATTTTACTATAAAGCCGACTAAAAAAGAATTCGATATTAAAAACGTAAACAAAGGCCATTTCATAACAATAACCTCATTAACGTAATTTTCTGAAAGTATGAAAATAACAATGCAGTCCACCTGGTACTAAGTGGTCACAGCCGTGAACTTTAATATGATTTTTTCTACAAAAATCTGTTAGAAACTTCATATAAAACAGAGGTTCAATCTTGGTCAGATTGAATTGAGTCGCGTTACTACTCCCGTGGATTATGGTCGCGTCATATTAAAGTGAGCCAGCAACCACACTCTTCCACCAAAACGCAAGAACTGCAGCATAATAGCGATGTAGCGATGGTCTCTCCGGTCCAAATATGCTCGTTATAGCATCTTACAAATCTTGTCTCTTGTCTTTAAATAGTATAACTATTTTTTTTATTTTGTTATTATCTTTAAAAACACCCTTTCAACACTCATAACCCCGCAATATCATTTTCTCCTGTGTCGCGGGTGCCATGGACACACAAAGACGAATACACAAACACCCGGACACAGAACAGAAATCTAAATTCATCATTCAGATGTCAGTCTGGCCGCGAATCGAACGTGGAATCCACTGCGCGTCAGACCGGTATGGTGACCGCTACGCCCCGCGGGTCATAACTTGTCTTATAATGGAAATTATCGAATCCTCTGTAATGAAATGTGAAATACAGAATCGTAAGCTAGATGTAGCCTTACCTCCGGTAACACAACGGCGAAATCTCTACTAAAATGTATTACATACTAGTTGAAGTACCCCTGCTTTGCTGCGTGACAAAAATTTAGGTTATACTCGCTAACCGTTGGAGGTACATGAAAAGTGATAAGGACCTTCCGGATAGAAAATTACATGTTAACCTCGTATAAGACATCAAAAGTTTGCTATTTTTAGCGTTCTCTATTTATTTAAAACTAGAGGTGCCACGTGGTTTCACGCGCTACTACATAAGAAAAAAAAATAAACATAGCGTGATGTTATATAGCCTATAGCCTTCCTCAATAAGTTGACTATTCAATATAAAAAGAATTTTTAAATTCGAACCAGTACTTCTTGAGATTAGCCTGTTCAACCAAATAAACTCTACTGCTTTATTATATTAGTATAGATGGAAATATGAAAGTTTGAATGTAGAAGTCTGGTGTGGTAACGTCACTAACATAGTTGCCATCTTAAAATAATGAAAATATCGAAATCATACGAGCTTATAGTCTGACCAGTTAAATAAGCTACATCCATGCAAAATTTCATGTAAATCGAACCAGTGGTTCTTGCGTGATTAGACAACGCACAGACATACACCATCTCATTTTTATGCTTCAGTATAGATATAGATAATATATGTAATAAAAATGTAACACGAAAGTCAAATTTATTTTGTGTCACGTTGTCACGTACATATGACACGCGCGTGTCACGTGACACTTGAATTCTGATGTATTCAGTAATTTGATTCACGGAAGTTAAGATAAGGCACTTTCTTCATTGTCTTTTACATATATTTTCAGTGTTTCCCTGTAACTCAGTTTTTGACGATCCGGATGACACGTGGTGGATTCCGGGTTCGATTCCCGGCCAAACATATATTTCAATAAACTATTTAAATTTATGTTCTGAATCTGGATGTTTGTGTTTTCTCATTTGTATATGTCCATGCCACCCACACAGGAGAAATAGCAAGTGTAGTGTTATGAGTGTGATAGCCGGGCAAACCCGGGAAGGACGGCGGCATGTGTGGTCGCATACCGACGTAAAGACCAGATGATGCGATGGGCTCGGTTTCCAACGGGGCACCTGCGCTCTGAGGACTCCGGTTGCGTTCCTCTGGAGATCCCGGAATTCTCTTTG
>DWLI01003850.1:0-11405 GCA_018249915.1 Cecropterus dorantes dorantes
GTGAAGTACAGGTGTTACAATATTAAGTAATATTAAAGACAACCCCGGAGGTCGACGTGGGTGGTATAACTATCTATTTCTTACCATTGTTTTGTATGCACTTACATTAAATATATATGTATAGGACCATTAACAATAATTGAGGTAAAATAAATTGAGGTCTCTTAATGTGAAGGTATGGGATATTTCACATCAAGAGACATTCAATCATCAATTGTAATTTTCAAGATGAAATTTAGCATAAACTCAGACTGAAAAGTATTTTGAAAAGAGACCTGTCCTCAGCAGTGGAATGGAGCAATAAACTGAAAGAATAATGGAACAATAAATACCATAAAAGAATTATACCTTTATTTTTATTATTACCTTAAGTTAATTATTGTTAAAATTGACAATAACAATGGGTAAATTTTTGTGGGTGATCTGAGAAATGTAATGAGTGACATGAGATTAGACATTCCTTCGAGTATGTCAAAAGTCCATGAATTGTAATGGAATGGCAAGTGAATAAATATCAACAAAGTAGGAAACAGTCGATAGTATAGTAGAAAAAATATTGGCATACAATATAAGCAATCACAAAGATAAAAATTAAAATACTGAATATAGCAACTACTTAAATCAAAAGTGGTAGACATCTGTGCTGCCCTGAACAACACTACCACTACATATTTCAACTTCATTTCAAATCTAAATTGTAATCAGATATGAGGAATAAAGTAGAAATACTGGCATTATGGTGTACCAATTTAATCCTCAAGAGCAGCAACACGTTTAGAAACAACTCACATATGATTCCTATATTATTTGTGATTGGTTACACATGTCCAGGTATATATATGAATAACATAACATTGTAAAAGAGTGTGCAAGTTACAAAATATAGATAAGATACATATTATTTTACAGTTTGTAAGCTACATGTAAAATGGTATAATAAACAAAATGAATTGAGGAAAAATATTACAATATTTAATTAACTGGGAATTGACATTAATCTGCATCTAATTGTAATTAGAATCTGATTGTAATTTTCCAATTGGATAATGAGGATAGTTTAGCATATAATATTGTGACAATGTTTTGTTGTCATAACAATGGAACCTGAAAGGCTGCAGGCGTCAAGGTCGCGGCGACGCCTGTATCTGCAGTGTGGGCCACATAACCTCATTGCTAACAAATATTACACTGCAGACCTCCTACTCTACATCGCTGAAGCCGTCAGACGGTCGCAGTGGGCAATTAAAATAACCGTATGGTTAGAGTATCGACTGATAGCAAATTAATGTATTTTGACGTTAGCGCAAAATGACATATAGCTTTAGAATTTTCGAAAACCGAAATTAGCGTGCAAATGAAAGTAGTCTCCGTATTTTAGCGAAAAACATATGGACTAACAGTTCTCTAAACGAATATAAATACAAAAAACCAAAAACCGAACATTTCCGAGATTCGCTAGGATTGCAGCATGCCGTATTTTGCGCCACCAGATCGGTCACGGGAATGTTATTTGGCAAATTGGTCTTTACATAACCCCAAGTTTCGGATCGGTGGCGTAATAAGGCAGCCGACGGATATCGTTCGTGCGATTAGGTTAGGTTGTCAAGTTGTAGAAAAATAGGAGAGACCGTGGCTGCGGCGCAGCGCTGGCCGGGGACCGGGGCTCACCTTGACGGAGTCGAGCGGGTACATTACGCAATGCTCCATCACCCCCGCGATCGCTCCGGCGGTCATGTGTGTGAGGGAGCTCTGGGTCGGAAGGGTTTCATAGTCCTCAAAGTTCATAATACTCACTGAATACTAGCACTTATAACACAAAATAAACACAGATGTGGTCTTATTTTAGGGTATGATTATGGATTCACCCGATTATCACTGTCATTTTCACTACACTATTTTCGTCACAATCATCCAAAATTTAGAACGAACTATCAAAATTGATTCCGTAAAATGCGATACGATCAGCACGCGCGGCAGTCTGCGGTGGTGTTGCCAGGCACATCGTGCACTCCGCGTTAAAAGTAGCAAATAGTGTGGCACTTGTAAAAAATAGTCAAAGCATAGATAATAAATGAAAAAAAACTGTATTTTATTTTTGCTATTTGTTAGTAAACGCTTTTTGTTAACATGGTCCTATTGCATATAACTTTGCGGTTATTTTATTTAAAAAAAATGTTTATATTCGGACGTGGACGATCAAAATGATTTTAAATCATGTTGTTCTTATACCAATGTAAACTTTGATGGCCATGATGGTATATAAATAATCTGTGCCATGATATAAATTACTTATTACAAAAACATTTTATATAAAATGTGATAATTTATTATCATTATCGTATATTATTCTTTACTATGGCAATTATTAGTAGGTTTATACTTTCTGTTTTTATAAATCCAAACCGATGATTGATTTTATCAATAGAAGCGAAAACGACGAAACTGTAAACACCATTGATAATGACGTTCAGTAGTCCTCGCAATATATGACTTATGTATGTATGACGAAGATCGTTACCACCTTTTAAATAATAGATAGATAGTAATAAAGTAAAGTAAAAGAAAAAAAATCACCTTTATTAATTAATATCGCATATCGATTTGATTAGATTTTTTATGAAAAGTAGTACACGAAATAGATACCGTAGTGCATTTGACTTATGTATACTTCACTTTTTGTATGTGGCAATCCTTACTCCAAGAGAGTAGAAACGCACCTGTGATTGACTTCAAATAGAACCCTTGTTCAATAAGAAGTTGGTTCCAGCTTCCAGTTCCAATTGGTTGGTTATCTATGGACGGCGGCGGTTTAGTGCATAGTTCTAAAGTCGGCGCCTAACATAATATATGTATTTCACTGGATCATGGCGACGGAACTGTGTCTAACATTTATTTTAATTATTTTTTTTTCACTTTTTTGTAATATTTAAGTCGGTTACACAACTATCTTCTATAGTCTAATTTATATAAAATAGACTAACAGTACCCCTGCCTCTTCAGAGAGGAGTTAAGGGTCTTTTTCCTCATATTATTTTATCATAGACACCGAATGTACGTTTCAAGTTTCATAAGAATCGGATTAGCAGAAGCTAAATTATGTTAAATGAATCTAAATAAATGCTTATAAAATTTAAGGGTTTTCCTCGATTTCCTGTAATCCCATTATCAGATCCTAACTTGGTGACAATGGGAACAAACTGCACGTATGCGGTGTACGTGCAGTTTGGTCCCATTGTCACCGAATAGGTAAAAGTATTTTTTTTGAAATCGACTGAAAATTGCCTGAGTAATTGGTGTACGTACACAAAATATTTAGAAGTCGATTAAAAGGCAAATATTTATCTAAGTTTACTTTACAGTATTTTCTGGGCTTATATTTCGTACTAGCTGTTGCCCGCGTTATTTAACCCCCTTTTGTAGGCTTGCAGTTCCTATTTCACACCCTTAGGGTAATTTTCCAAAAACGGTGAAATGCGTATTTCGTTACATTTCCTAGAAAGGCTTTATACTAAGTTTTACAGAACTCGCTTTTAAATTGGTGGACTTTTATACAATTTTTCAACCCCTATTGAACCCCGTCAGGGGTTGAATTTCTAGAAATTCTTTCTTATTGCTCACTTACATCATAAAAGGTACTCCTGTACCAAATTTCACGTTTCTAGGTACAGTTGTTTTGGCTGTGCTTTGATAAGTCAGTGAGTCGGAATTGCCTTTTATATACCGGGTGTCCGTTAATTAATGGATGACCACTTTTTACTTTGATACTAAGGACCAAGATTAAAATATCATATCCACGCCTCTAGTTACCTAGTATAGACCCTAGAAATGTATTGAAATCAACATACAAGACATTTAAAAATAAACTTGGTAAACCTTAGCATGAAAATGCAAGTTTTTTCCCAATGTCAACTCTTTTGATCACACAAACATAATAAATGAATATAGACAGAAAGACACTCAAAAATTTTAATATTGTTATTATATGTTTATGTGTTATGAGCACCGTATACATTTTAATACAATCTTCCAGTAGTAGAACCAGTGAAGTTCGACCACCGCCAAACCTATTTCTAGCGTGAAACTGTTCTTGCGTTTCGGTGGAAGTTGCCTGCCACTAATTTCAGATAGATTCCCTGTTCTATATGAAGTTGCTGACAGATGTCCATGGGCGGCAGTGGCCACTAACCATCATGTTGATTGCATGCTTCTGTGTTTGCTACTTCAGTCTGATAAAAAATAATCCTGTTCTCATCGGTATTTATCCGCGGGCGAAGCCACGGGTTAAAGCTAGTCATCGTGGTTTCGGGATTAGGGTTACTTACACATAAAAGTCGTCCTGATTAAGATAAAGATGCAAATTATCGCACATTATCAGATTGGCATCTTAAACGTCTTTAAGCGTCCGATTTGGTCATTAACCAACAGTAAATAGTGTAACCAATCTTTTAGATAACTAAATGAGTAAGGAGTCTTAAAATCAGAATAGAAAGGCCTGGAAGTAGAAGAAGCACAGTAAAATGAAGGTCTTGCTAATTTTATTTTTGATTTGTGTGATATATTTTTCGTCGTGTAAGTATCTTTACAAAGTCATATGATCAAAGCATAAAAGCACTCCTATTTATTAAGTAATTAGATAAATTATTGTTAAAAACGTTCCAACTATTAACAAATATATTTTTTGTGTTTTAATAATACATTAACAATTATTCAATATCCTAAAAACTACGGAACTAGGGGTGTGTGAATAATTAGAACTTACGAATATCAATATTCGATTCGAAACTATTATGGAAAAATTACAACTTTCAAATTATTCGAAAAATTTGAAATAATTTCGAGTAATCCGAAAAACTTACAAACGAATAAACCAACAAGAAATTGAATAGTTAGATTTTTTTTATAATTATTTTATTCATGATATATTTTAGTGTTTTCTCTTAAAATAAATTAGTGGAATTTCAATGATTCAATCATTGAATATACTCACGCGCATGCGCGTAGTTATTCCATATTCAACCAGTGAACGAAAATTCTACTGGTTGACCAGTGAAACAATCGGAAACAGAAAATCCAGTGATATTTAAATAATTCTCTAATTGTTCGAGTCATTCGAAATCTTTCGAATTATTTCATTATTTTTGAATGGTTCGTCGAATTTCGAATATTCGACAGTTTGATTTATTCGATTCGAACGATATTCGCACACCTCTATATGGAATAACGGAATCAATTTTAGTGAATCTCGCACTGTTCTCTTAATTTTAGTACAAAACAATCTAAAAATATATATACAATAAATAATATAATAATAATATTTTGATTCCGTGATAGATTAGTAAACAAGGTAAAATAAGTACTAGTACTACTAATTGGTAGTATTAATTTAGGTTTGGCGACTTTTATTCTCGTCAATTTTATAGTTTTTCGTTGGCTAAACTTCCTAAATAGGTGGGCGGCGATTTATACTTCGGTCCCGAGCCTTTCGGCGGCATGAAATCACCCTACCCCACTGCATCCAGTTTAGGTACACGATTATGTTCAGCGTCTTGAGTTGTATTATTTCGCGTTCGTAGTTAACCACAAGAATAAATGCAAACAGTGGGCTTTACGTATGAATGCAATAAGTAGTGATCAGCTCGCTGTTACACGTTGTGTCTCAGAGTTGGGCGAAAATAGGGGGTATTTACGCCCAGTTCTGAGACACAGGAAAAGTTGGAGCATAGTACACCTGTCTCAATGCCACTCGATAGAGCGAGCTCTAGGTTAGGGTCGATGGACATATCATTTAATAAAAATCCCATGCAAGCTCATTTGTAAATAATTCTTGCTGTAGCGGCGCACGGTGCACTACCCGAGGAAACTCGCAATTACCACCAGATGTGGTTTGATTCGGACCTGCGCGGCTCCTGGGGGGGAAACCAATGCGTCCACGACCTCTTGAACTGCTACGAGATGGTCAAGTCAGTACATTTATACTAGTTGATTTATAATCGTTGTAATCCATTATTATTCAATTATTTGTCGCTACCTCGCCAACTTAGAAGATGTGTATTATTGCGAGAGTAACGACAAGACATATTTCTGTAGTGTTACTTCTTATGGTCCGATTGCTGCAGTTGCTACGCACCTGTGATCGACCTCGGGTAGGATACTAATGTGGTAGGCAGCAGAAGTTACTTACCACCTGGTGGACCGCATACTCGTTTGCTACTTTCTTATAAAAAAATTCAATGGTTTTGTGTTCCTTACATAGATTAGTTGTACGGTACATTAGTATAAGAATGTATTTTTTCTGTTATACTGTTTAAGTACAATCATACAGTAATAGGGTTCATTTATGTATAAGGCGAACATCTCTGTCTCAAGAGAAGCAACGAATCTGTAATCGATAGATATAGATAGAACCCCCGCCCTATATGAGAGTTGCTTATAGATGTCCATGGGCGTCAGTAACCACTTGCCATTAGGTGGACTGCATGCTCGTGTGCGCTATTAAACCTGATATAAAAATTATTTCCTCCAGAGATCGAATGATATGTACTTAATTTGGTACGTAGCATGTACTATGTACTTAGTTTGGTATACAAACAAAGAGTAATTATCTTAAGTGATAAGTAACGGAATATTAAATGGATCGGATCGCGAATGAATGTTGCAGGGGCGACATCGTCTGCAAGTTCCAAAACTGGTACTCGTCGGTGTGCAGCGTCGTGAAGGAGTTCTGCGATGACGATCATGGCTACAAGGACGGTGCGTCGCTGCTCTGCAGCTTGTCTCAGCTCTAGTTCCCTTCACATTCAGAATTGCTGTTTAATTCTTTTAGATGAACAGTATTTACCTAATACATAATTTTTTGGCATACGCTCGATACATGTCTTAAATGTCATTTAAGTAAGAAAGTTCGTTTCGTTTCAAAAATGCTGCCCTTAGTACGAGTTTATCTTGTTTTCTCAAAACAATCATTGTTTACGCTTATACATCGCAACGTACACTCCACGTTTCTGTTTACATATATATTGTTATAAATCATCTACAGGAAAATATTTTTACGCCGTGGCCAGATATATTCATTGTTAATATAAACACGGCTCAATGCGATGCTGTGTTGTGCTGTGATTGACCTACCTTTTTTAATTTAAATTGCGTGGTAAAATGGATTACTAAATGAGCTGCTTGTACTCCTTCACGAGCATTTAAGATATTTCTTTGACGATGATGACTTACCACTATAATTATTTGGCTGTCAACTACGTGCAAATGTATAGTGGCCGCTTAATTTTTTTGTTGTAACATAATTGGTTTCATTTAGAAAAATACTTATCGATCACGACCGTTTGGATATATTTGATGACTTATAGACTAAATGATTGTATTTATCCATTTGCAGGCGACAGTTGGTTCGAAATCAAGGAATCATCGATGTGCCGTCGAATGCTAGAAGCGTCGCGGCGCATCGGCGACTGAAGTCGTTACAAATGAAACATCGACCTCCAGAAATGCAATTTTTATTACTTCAAAAGCATAGTCTTCACGTTAAAAATCACTGATAAAATTGCTCTCACGCCTCCTCTCATCCGCAACATTGTATACTACACTATATGTAGATATTTAATTAAATCGAATAAAAATATGTTGCGACGTGTCGCGAGCGCCCGCGCGTCCCGCCCGCGCGGCGCGACACAGAACCAGTTAAAGACACCATTTGAAAGCGACCGCTCTGTATACATAATTATAGCGTTATTACAAAATAAACTTTATATACATCTAGATACACTTCGATATAAATAATTTAAACGTTCACTCCTCCGTGAAGTCACGAGAGCCGCTCGCGACGGCCGGCGTCGACCGTCGCGAGCGGCTCTCGCCGCGCGTCCGACGTCCGCGGCGACCACACCGGAACCATTCGGGGCGCGGCCGCGGTGGCGAGCGGGATACGGGTGTGAATAGAATTTGGAATACATTTATAAACGTACCGCACTATAACACAGATATAACGTACACTATATTACGATCGCGAGCGGCCGAGGCCGCGTCGCGCGTCAAGACCGCACCAGCGGCCCACACAAACTTAAAGTAAATGCGCTAACCGTCTCCATTATATAATATAGGCGTGAACGTATATTAGTCGATGCAACTCAAAGAAATGGTAACAAATTAGGCATTCCGACCGTCCGGCCGTCCCCGAGCCACCGGAATTATATCTCCCTAAATAATATTACAAACAATCACGCAATCACATCGCCGACACGTGACGTCACAGCGCACACTCACACACGCACACACACACACACACACCAACCATAGGAACATACACACGCCGGGTGATAGCCACCGCCGCTCGCACTTGACCAATTCCAATATTTTCACTATTTTCATACCTGATTTATTAACTTTCGTGCCGTGAACTTATAACAAGAATAAAATCCTCAGACATACGACTCTCATCCTTTACTCCGGCGACGAGCGGCGAAGGAGTACGCAACCCTATCGCTCCATGTGGAACTAAATCGCAACCGAACATACCAACTACGAAAGCACGGTTCGAGGGTCCAACGGTATTAGTACCGGGCATCCCATTGGTCGAATATTCCCACGGACCTTCGACTCGGTGTGAGCCAGGAGCCCGCGACCACCTACAATATGTATACATCCAAGCGGCTTACACTGACGCACACACGTTACGCATTACAATATATTTGGTTCACACTCCGCACACCGCACGAGGCATCCGACATCAGCAGAATGCGAGTGCCCGGCTCGCTCCCGGGAACCTTATGTTACCGTCCATACAATATACAGTCGATACGAGTGCCGTGTAAATATAATTCCTACTAATACAGTATAATTTTATTACATGGAGACGCACGAAGTTGCGCATAATTTGCACGAATCTTCGACCGTACCATCGACGTACATATTTCTAGATACAATTCAAATATTGTTGGTTTTTAGTGCCACCATGAGACTTCGATACGATAATGTACATATAAAATTAAATTTAAGTCTGTCGAGCGGTCACCGGCCGGGCACTGGCGAGTTCTATGAACTCACAATATACAGACACGAGGAAAATCACACCGCATACCTACCATAATATATTATTATGTGAAAGTTATTATAATATCAATATATTACTATGATTAAATTAATAAAGTAGGGTGTCCACCGACCGCCGTCTCACGAGCGACACGGGGCTGTACAGGCGGCCGGGAAAACAACATTCCTTCGCTCGCGTCAATCTTACCACTACAATATTAAGTCAAACGTATATTTATAATTTAATAAAAAATCAACAGCTAAAACAAAATCTACAAGTATTAGTGCGGTTTAATACAGGTTCGTATTAAGCCTTGCGCTGCCCTCTAGCGGCCCAAAACGTCATCTATCGCGGCCGAACGTAAGCCGGCAACTCCGATCATTTTAATTCAGTTCATACAGACATCTCGAATAGAATGTTGTTTTCTCGGCTTCACATTTATTCACAATAAAATCTTCTTACTCTATGAATCGTCTATAAATAAACAAAAAAATAACAAATAAATAATTCTGAAACGCCCCGTCATCTTCCCAGCTATACGAGTAACCTTAAGGAAACGTGTGATCAATATTACAATAGAATAAATCTATGACATTTCGATACGAACTAACCCATCGATTAACACAATAGCTCCTAAGTTCCCTACGTCTCTGCTTTAAATAATATAATGTTGTTATTCCGCCTCCTACTAAATTAACCTTAACACTAAGTTAGCTCGCGCTCGGCGGCCACACGTATGCAGGTGACATCAAATTATATAAAACTTGTGTGTTTGAACGCCGTGCGAGCAGACATTCAATGGCCGAGCTTCGTAATTTTTATATATTTAATTTATCCGATTTAAGAGGTGCTTCGAGGCTGTGATGTGGGAATTATTTAAAGATTTAGAAAGCTATCCTACCTATTAGAGCGCGCCCTGCGAGAAGTGGAAATTTTACATAAACTAGATATTTTAGGCAGCGTTTAAAACTACATACTTGTAGAAACGAAAGCCACCGTATAGAATGAGGTCACTCATGACATCACGTACTCGTAGCCATTACAAAAGTTTTGACGTATATTTTTGTTATTTTTTTGTACAACGTACAAGGATTAACTGAATCAGTAATTCTAATCTTAATATATGTTGTTCAATTCACACGAGGCTTCGGGCGCGATCGATGGATATATGTGGCTGAGCATTATTGACAAAATTATAAAATAACGTTAGTACGTAATTTTATACTTAATAGTAAATAAACAATAGGCAATGAAGCTTGTGTGTCATTATTATATAAAAAGAGTAACATAAAGTGGTCAAGAACATTTTCGCTCTTGTTCGACAACTAGTTTTATTTATTTTTTGGTTTGGTAGCTTTTAACGAGCTTCAGTGTTATTTATAAAAGTATCCAGCTCCAGCATCCAGCCGCCGACCGCGCCCGCCGTAACTTAACATTAAAAATCGGTTGAGATTAAAAAGGCGCGCGGTCCATAAATGTGTAAGACGAAACGTTTCAGTACTTTCAGTCTCCTTCGTTTGTCAACCGATTTTCTTTATTCATTCGGCAGCCATCGACGCGCCGTCTACAAAATGTTCTATATTGATCGGTCGAACCTCGACCACCGGGTCCCGTGCAGGGGGTGCAGGGGGCTGTAGGGGGTGTGGGGGGGTGTTCAGAAGAGGCGCGCGCGTCGCTTGAGCTCGTTGCGGCGCCACTGCGGCAGGCGGTAGAACTCCGCGCGCGCCACCTGCAGGATGGCCTCGAACTCCGCGTCCGACAGGTGGCGCTGCAACACCACACCACCACGTTATGTGACAACAACCAAACACCAACTTAACATGCCATATGAAATATGTTCAAAATATTATGTAACACATTGAAACAAATAAAAACGATATTTTTTTTTCAATTCAATATATTTTAAAAATAAACCCAATTAGATACAATGCAAATTGATTGTTGTCTTCCATTCACAAAGAAATGTAAGTCATTTCTTTGTAAACGAACGAATTTATTACTGTTTATCATGGATAAGTATCTATTAAATAACCAAAACTGGCACATTCGATCGTACCGATCGATTGACATCGATAAAGAGTATCGATTGACGATTAATCGATTAGTGCACCGAGTCACTAGATCGATATCGATCGACCAACGTGGTGCGGGAAGTGGTGGTAAATCGACGATAGAACAGCTTAGAAGACATTAAATGTAATCGACAAACGATCGGCGCTCGGGTCGGGGTTCTCACCTCAAGGTTGAGCCGGTCGACGTCGGGCGGCAGGCGGTAGTTGGTGATGAGCAGCAGGTGGTAGGGGTAGAGCTTGGCGGGCTCGTGCAGCAGGTGCGACGTGGCCATGTTGGGCAGCGAGCGCCGCACGCC
>DWLI01003851.1:0-11404 GCA_018249915.1 Cecropterus dorantes dorantes
ATTTGCTTATAGATGTCCACGGGCGGCAGCAACCACTTACTATTAAATGGACAGCATGCTCGCTTACTACTTCTATCTAATAAAACAAAAACCTGAGTACACTAAGTGTGTATAATCACACCCAGATTGCAAAAGAAAGATCTTTTGCATCCCGCTTATTCACTAACCCGTATTCATTACCTTGGAATTCTATTGTTTATTTCATCTTTGTCCCTATGTATCGCCGAAAGTTCCACGCTGCTATTAAATCCAAAACAATAACAAGCTGTGAGCTATAGCCGTTTTAATTACAGGTGACTTACGATACCTAAAGGTACTAATTTATCAGATTATTATCTGCCTTGGGTGTGGTGATTTCTTGCAATACGAATACAAAATGATGCATTGAAAGTTGGAACTAATACTATAGCTCGTATCGCTCTCACGCAAGAGTGAAAATAGAATAGTTAAGTAGTTTTTCGCCGCCTGACCTTTGTAATGTCCGCCGGCGTTGCACCAGTTTATAATCAGCGTAGAAAGCCCAACGACAGGAAGTAACCTTTTCAACCGACCTTTAACCAATATAGCTCTGATGTGACCCCGGCAGCAGATACGTGAAAATCGCTACCATTTCTCTATGATAAAGTTTTGGTCGTGAATAATTCTCGAGGAATATCGTTGTGAGTAGGCGTGAGCATCGGTCACGTATTGGCCTGAGTTATAACCCGAGAATGAAATAAATCTAGCTTTACATTAGACTGCCGCTTTGTTGTACACATAGACCTCCCACGCATAAGTACGTACGCTTACACAACCTTCTCGATTTAAGAAGCAACGTAATGAAAATGAACTTTACGTATTGTGGGGTACATAATATCATTTTGTTACGGTGGAGTTCGCTACAAGGCCTCAATGTCTTAAATTGAATTTATCGACGGAGCCGCTACGTGAAATAAGCTGAGTTACAATGAAGCGATTCCACCATTCGCCACGAGACTCCGAAACGTTACTTCACGCACATTATGATTGGACACGGCGTAAAATGTTTGCGGTCATATTGTCAAAACTTATAGCTCGGTGAGTTGTTCGTGCGTATAAAACTATTACAGAGATAAATTACAAATGAGGCAAGATTTAAATACGTACCATAAAAACTTATTACGGCAAGGTCTAATCAAAACGTGTTTTTATTACAAATCCATTTTTTCCTGTGCAAATGTTAGTTCTCAGCAGCTTTGGACAAAAACTACGTTTTTGTTATTGGCACTAAACATTTTTAATTTTAAAAGCTTCCGAGAATTTAACTTCAAGTTTAAATAAATAAATGACAATAAATACAAAAAACAGCCCAGCAAAAATAATTCGGAAATTCAAGTAGGTAAATTAAAAAGTTATAAGTGAATTGGAATTCTAGATAATAATTGAAATTAATTTCGGTATGAATATAACTTTCAACACCTTTATATATTCGTAAAAATAACATTAAGTGAAAAGCAACATGTCGCATAACTTAAAACAGTAAATTCTATACCACTACATGAAGTGATCGGGGAATTCCGATCTCAAGCATTATGAATGGAATAACTAAAGAAAAAGTACAGAAAACCAGTTCGGTCGGCGACGTAATATTTGATGCGAGAAGTAATGTCAGGTATTGGCGACGTTTAGTGGAAAAAACTTTACGTCCGCGTCGTTTAGTATCAATACGTAGTGCTCGTAAAAACGTGTGACGCGGCGCCCGCCGGCGGAATGGCTTTACGACGAACATTTTGATGGTCGCGCCCATCAATAGCATACATAAATAAGGATACCACAAATTGACACCGATTTAGAGTTCCGTATCTCAAAATCCGTGACTAAGAGGTCTATTTGTGTAGGCTTCCTATATAAGAATAATTTATATTACACGATATTGCCATGTAAATAGAAAATGTTCACACATACGTCCACCTATTCAAGTCACAAATAGATTGACTGTATGTAACAAAAGTGAAGATATGTGAGACTTTTTTTCAATATAAATTGCAATATACATTGTAGGACTCATAAATATAGATAGACAGTAATAGCCAGAAGATGTGTCCTCAAATACCAGATAGTTATTGATATAGTTAGTAGAGTTTCTAGATTTGTGCAATGAACGGCATATATCGTACACGATATAAAAATAATAAAAATTTGTTTTATTTATTGACAGTTACAGAACCCTTAAATTATCGTAGAATCTCACTTGACTACCTTTTTTACCTTAGCTAACAAAAAATCTCTAAAAGTATTTCTGAGAGAACGGAGTTACAAGGGTTCCACATTCTTCTGATTTATGTGAAATCAGGTTTATCAAAGGCATAAATAAATGAGGCTCCTTATTGACATTTAATAACATGAGTATTGCCACAAAATTTGTGAAATCACACACCATTTTATTGTACACTAAGTGTTACTTAATTATTCAAAAAATATCGACAAAAATGAATTTAAATCTTATATCATTAATAAACATGCATGAATAAATAAATGCAAATGTATAATAAAAATATCAAAATCTTTGGTTTTGATACATTTCAATGTTGTATACGAGAGTAAGACAAACCCACTGAGTTTCTTGCCGGATCTTCTCAGTTGAGGTCGTGTTCCGGTAGTGTAAGAAAAAATATTGTAATTGACAATTTGTAAGTGCCATCGTAGGTTTATGCAAAATGAAGATATTCATTTCATTTCATTCAATTATACCTCATTACCCCAAAAGTTAAGCTAACTTTACATACAACAATTAAAACAATCTCCATTTATCGTATGATATCGTATATGTATATATATTAATCCATTTCAAAATTCAACCGCTCCGAAAAAGAACGTGACACAGCGGTGACCAAAACAGAACAGTTCCAAAATATATATCTTACACTTTGAACAACAATCGTGGGTTGTAATATATAGCTCAAGATGTAACATATATTACATCCCATAGAGAAAAGCCGGATTTACACTACGGGCAAAACGAAGCATTATTTATCTTTGAACAAGGGACATTTGCAGGCAAACCAGATCGCGATGACCGTCGACCTTATAAAGAATGTTGCAAGTAATTGTTAAAGTATGCAAATTAGTCGCCACAAGCGCTTACTTTCCTGATTAAAAGTCTCCCTTACGCCCTACTGATAACACGCCATGTTAATTAAAAGCTAAAGCTAAGATTCAATTCATTTGCACAAACAGTTTGACTAACGCTAATGATCCCCGGATAAAAAGGGTCTAGCTGTGCACCCAAATAAGTATCTAAACACACAGGTCGGTAGTAGGTACCGTATCACGATCAAAACACCATTAATTAGGTAACTAACTGTAAGTTCACAGTACGGTTTTTATAAGATAAATTTCATTGGATCTTGGTAACGGGAAGTAGGGTTTTTTACATACAAAAAGACCACTTATAGACCACAAGAGAAAAGGCACTTTTATTGATTACTTGATATCTCTATCTTATCTATTTTTCAGTTGAAATGGTGATGATGGTAAACATACTAAGAATATTTCTATTAAAACATTAAATCGCATGTGCTAGTATTACGTGTCATTAAGCATCCAGTATTATTTATTGATGAAATGACAAAATAAACGAAAGAAGACAAACAAAACATTGTATCTCTACAATACTATGAAATAAAAGTTAAACAAACATATTCCTTTCATTGTTGAAAAGCATTTTATGTAATGAACGTTAATATACTATTTTAAAGACCAGGAAATAATATTGTATACGACCTTTTTGAATATAAATAGCGACTAAGTAGACACATTTAGCTTTTATAAAATAAATACTATACTTACAGCTTGAACTGTTATCTTAATAAATGAAAACTACCTTACAATGTAATCTAGACAAATTGTTATGCTAACAATCTGAACGCAGGCCATATTTCACGATAAACATTGAATTGATGAAGCTTCGCAAGACGTCACAAGGACTATTGTAAGGGTGAATATACAAACTGGTTACTGCTTACGGTAATGCTTTACTATAGTACCAGGAAGTAATGGAATCTGGTGTATATCCAAGGTGTATATCGAATTATCTAAGTTACAAGAAACAAACATATCCCGTGACAAGTAAAGTGGTCATTTATGCCACATGGATATAAGTAATTAATTTCATGTAGAGGACACCTAAAAGCGGCTACAGATGCATTGCTATTCCCAAATACCTCGTTGGAATGAGTCAAAAAGGCGATTCGTTTTATTAAAACTATCAAAACAGGACATGAAAGTGCTATAATGCTGCTAGATAGGTATAAACGTGACTCTTTTGGGTCACACACCTATATACAAATAAATACTATATAACACATATGCATACTAGGCTAAAACTACGAGAGTACGACAAATCGAAATAGAAAACTGTGTCTATATTTGTTTACAATATATTTCAAGACAAAACAATAAACCTGATCATATCACGTTTATATCCAGATATTGATATAACCCATTTCAATACCGATCTCTTGAAGGGTCGAGACTATAAACCCAGCTTGGCAAATACGAACCCATAAACAAAAATAATACATATTTCTTGTTTTACGTCAGTAGATGCGGAAACTACATTATTACACACCTATCTATAGGTATTATGTTGACCTTATCATACCGTGGGGTTTTTAAACTGTCACCGATGTTTAAGTTTTTTTAATTTCTTGGTAATTCCGTCTCTATCAGGTTATTGTAAAGGTTTTATTTTTAATGAAAATAGCAAAATAGCATGCAATCCACCTGGTTGTGGCCACCAATTGTGCTGCTCATAAACATCTGATATCAACGCTAGATAAGATCAAAATCTTACCCGAAGTTTGACACAGATGCGTTGTTACTTCTGAGGACTAAGTCAGACTAAAACACAGCAGCACTTTAGACTACTGTTATTAGGCAGGAATAGGTGTGACGGTGGTGCTTCCGGAGATAAACCACAAAGAGTTGTACCAGCCTTAAAACATATACCTACATACTCAATAACATATACGTATCACGTATGTGAATTCCACACAATCCTACATTAAGCGAACATCATCGCGCGGCTGTGCGAGTCCATTTTGCACCGGCAGGTAAAATTACCTACAAAATTACTCGGAATAAAAATAAAAGAGTTTATGGCTCACAATGTCGGCAGGTAAATTTCGCTAGTGGCTGGGATATGCGAATCCCTAATATAGTTTTGTTTGGCGGTGGTTTCTTTTACCAGTGGAAGGATATTTTTGTCGGGATTGGAATTCTGGATTTGAGTTAGTTTTGTTTTCAGAACTGAGCCTTAATTACTATTTTTGTATAACTTTCATTGGTTTTATGTATACACAAGAATTCTTATTTTTAACGTATATGAACCGGTACTGAAATTGTTTAAAAGAAATATTAACAAGCAAAAGTATTGCCAATTTTCTAAAGTAATAACCTCTCTTCCGAAGGAAGTCGGTTAATAAATAAACTGTATAAAAATATCTACACTACATTACCTAGGTCGTATATATCATCAAGATTTTTATCGTTACATAAATACAGTATAGCAACGAGTTAAAATCGTAATTTAACACAACCTATCTTAGATTTTTCTTATAATCGAAGGTAACGCAGGCAGATAAGGAGTTTCCTTTATGAATATCAAACACTTGTTATAAATTGCCTGTTGCCTTTGAATTATTGGTCTACGTTATAAGCTAAATCAGTGGTCACAGCCTTGGGCAGTCAAGGTGACACTATGACATTAAAACCACTACACCTATAATTTAGCGGTGATTAGCATCGTACTATAATAATTGTTCATACGTTTTTTCTATGAATACAGTGACATGACTGTTTTATTTATGTACCTTAATTACTTATTGACATTACTCATTGATTTTTTTATTGTTTGGCAGTAAGTACGTATGTTACGCAGTCGTAGTGATACTAACCGTTTTAACCTGGAATCTAACTTAAAACTAAAAGTTTTAAGTTAGATTCCAGGTAGGAAAACGTATCCCTACCTGGAATCGAACTTAAAATGATTTTTTATTAATTTGTTCGGATTGATTTGAATTTATGCCGTAAAATAATTAAAACGCATAGAATGGTTAATTGTATTTCATGTTTCTATTTATATCAATCGCAAAATGTAGGTATTAAGAATACTTTATGTCATAAATTTATTGAAGAAAATTTGTTTGGTACCTTTAAACAAGATTCATAGTTTCAATGCTTAGATACATGACATTACTTTTTAAAAGTGGTAGAGCTCTTTATATTTCGGCCCTGGAGGTAACACCACCATACTTATTTCAGCCTAATAGCAGCAGTGTTAAGCGCCATTGCGTTCTGGTATAATGGGTGTGGTGTGACATTACCACACCCATAGGCTTAGGATCTTAGGCTTCATTTCTTCTTACATTTCATTCAGATCCATTCAAAAAGATTTATACATTAAACAAAATAAAATATAGCATGATACGAAACAAAGTAATATAAATAAATACCCATTAATCTTTTAATGGTGCCTTAAATATCAAACCTTAAACCGAAACTATTAACAATTTACGCAATTTTGATATCATAGTATGTAATAGACACCATTAAATCTTTACTTTAACGAATCTAACCCTTCCATATATGGACAGGTTACCTATTAAAGTTCCATTGGGTTAGTTACCCATTAACGGCGCAATCGCGTTGCTCCAGTTAAACATTCACGTAACACGATTTTACGTTATTAACTTTATTTTTTAAAGCACGAAGTTGTTACTGAACCGACCGATATTTCACACACGCTACTTGTATTTTGCGTGAATAAACTACGTTCTAGTCAGAGGTTCTCAACTTTTATGTTTTCAGCTCATCCGTGGCGGGAAAACTTTTCGCACCAGTGAAGACTGAATAATACTGTTCTCTACTGTCGTAAATAAAAGAGGGTAAGAAAAATTCAATTAGTGTAATCTTTTCATTTTTTATACTAGTAAGCAACTCATACGCATATTTATGTTAAGACTAAGGGTGGTTCGACTTTAGAGGCATCACCGTGGTCTATATTTTGCTTTATACCTTCAGTTTCAAGCATGGCTTTACAAGTTTGAAGAGTGCAATAACAAAATACTGACATGGAGAATCTTAAATTAATTTTTACTGCTCGCAACGTATGTGTATATGATCTCAAGTAAATCTTTAAGTAAAGGCAAACGTGTTCAACAGTATTTGGGGTGGACTACTTACCGTCAGATGTAACACCCTCATTTCATACTTCAATTTAATATAAAATGAGAATTTGTGAAATATGTAAAATTTTCACCAGATTTTCTAATTGTGTCCCACTAAAAAGATTGAGCACTGGTGTACTAATTAGTTATACTGACCTAAATCCGTTATAACTAAATCCACGTGAATTTTCACTCGCCCTACGGTAACGTGTTCGCGTGTCCGCTATTGGGGTCGGCAGTAAACATGGCTAAATTAAACGATATGTAAATCAACTCTCGATCTGATTTGACTACAAAAATAGGACAAGTAAAAGTGTAAACTTACATGAACCACTTTTGTTACTAAGGTGCGAGTTACATATTTTTTTATTATACCAACAAAAAAAGGGAGCAAACTCAAAATTTCAGAAAATTGAGTTAAATACTTGTTTCTACTAATAACGTAATCTATTGTCTAACGAATTAAAAAGTAACTGGTGCTCGAAAGAAAAAAATGATGCGTCTCTTTAATACCTGCTTACTTTTGAAAACACGCTAAAATGCAAACACAATTTCCTTATTTTCGCAAAATGCAAATTACGCTTTAAGTCTCCTTTATTCTAATCGTGCGATATTTCCGTGTATTTTTTGTAGGTAACGCACATTGTGACAGGGAGAAGTAATATTTTTCTGCACATGACACGTATATTACTAGTACACACGTTATATATATCAGGATGGCTGTTAGTCTGTCGTCTTGATGTAATATAAAGTACGTAATAGAGCTGCTATAACAAGCTTACCTGATGTTAAGTGGTCTCCGTCTATGGGCTGACACGATGGATCTGTAACCGAGTCTTAATAGGCTGGAAGTACTGTTGATGTTGATCATATTCGTTAGTCTATACTAATATTATATAGCAGTAGAGTTTGTTTGGTTGAACGGGTTAATCTTAAGAACTACTGGTTCGAACTTAAAAAATATTTTTGTATGGAATAGTTCATTTATTGAGGAAGACTATATGTATAACATCACGCTATGTTTGTTCGTTTTTTTCTTATCTAGCGGATGAAACCGCGTAGCACACCTAGTTTAATATATAACTCGGTTTCATGCACATTTTTAAACTAAATTGTGAAGTATCACTTATTATATGATATATTATTGCGAGTTAAAATTATTGAACTATAAGAACGCGCTGTAACGCCCGGACGATAGGCTGCAAACATTTTTCTTCTACTACTGTCCTAATAATGACCTGTCCTGCAGGGCATAGGTGTCTTTTTACAACCAGGAGAGACTTAAGCGTTTATCACTTTGCTATTCTAATGCATATTGATACAGAAAGGGTACAGGGAAAGCTATCAATCCGCCTATTAATGCACTGACGAGTTTTAACGACTAGTGTCATATAATCACAGCTGGAACCGAACATTACAGTTTAGCGTGCCTTCCGAAGCTAAGAGACACGCGTAAAATTGTTGAATCAACACCAAAATTTCAAAATATCACGTAAAATAAAGCATAACATGTACACATATCATGAATAACAAAAACAAATACTTCTGTTAAAAATAAATAATAATAAAAAATATAGTTCCCACTTTAGTTCGGTCACAAAGCTTAACCGTGAAGCACTTAGTTGGATTGCTAACTGTAGCCCAAAATATTGGTATTGTTCTCAATTGTTTCCAATTCATGGAAAATAAAATCTAAAACGTAACAATTACACTAAGTCCTCCACCTCCGAACACCGGTGTTATAACTCTAAAAGAGATTTTAACTTAATCCTAATGTTTTTGATGCACCTGAGCGCGGTCCATGCCACAGTTTATTTTAACAAATTCTGCAAGTTAATCTCTTGCCACCAAGTATAGGCCAATATGAAATAGAACCAAAATGTTAATATATACCGGATGAATAAAAGCTTAAAATGTTATTTATGTGTATAACATACACACAGTATATATAATCTCGCTTAGAAGTTTGCCTAGAATTTGAGAATTTTGCGTAGAAATTTAGACGCAGTATATATAATGTCGCTTAGAAATTTGCCACTCTAATGTTGGAAAAGATGCTTTTTATTAATATATTATACTCGTATAAGCAGCAAACGAGTAATCTTGACAGCTTAGCCTGTAGCTGTAGCCATTACCACCTATGTATACTTGTGATATACTCCAGATAAGATGCCTTACCACACTCAAACCGAAAGATAGCAGCGCTTATTACTACAGCCCCTAGTGAAAAATCTAAGAACTACTGAAAAAATACTATATATTCTTTTAGCTCCCTTTTGGTAAGTACTCTAGCCCAAAAATATTTATTTTCGGTTCAACACCACGAATTACATTTTGATATGACTTTTACAAAAGTTAGTAAAAAAAAAACTTGTTTACATTACATCAAGACAAACTAAAACGCTCTTCATTTAAAGTTATGTTATACATACCTACTACTAGTTACTGCAATATTTTTTTCCGTCTGCTCGCTATAAAGCAATCACAGTCTATTAAGAGGTCTCTTAAAGTCTGAACTGTCAGTTATTTCTCTTCTATAATTCCTTAGCAAACTAGTTCGCTAACGGAGTAAAGAAATTACTTTAGTATAGGCATAAACTTGGTCAATCTCTTTGTATTTCTTAATTAAAATTAATTAGGTTTAGGTTTATTTTTTAGCATTTGGTAAAAGGTTAACAAGTTGTTAAGGAAATCTCATTTGCAAGATTAATATTATTATGTTATAGGTTTTCTAAACGACAAACGGCGCCATATTAATTTGCGGCGACGTTATATATTTTTTATTTTAATGCTCCTCATAACTCGCACTACAATAAGTTTTCTAATTTTATAGCTTGTGTAAAAATTATTCTAGCCACTTAGTCCCCAGCCATGTAAACGAGTATACATCCCCTCAAAAATACTCATTTTGCAATGGGGACAAAACATGTGCCGGAGTAACATCAACCTAATATTATAAATGCGAAAGTTTGTAAGGATGTATGTATGTGATACTTTTAAGATTGAAAACCGACACCCTGAAGTCAACAATTCACTTTCTGTGATAAACTTTATTTAACTAGATAATGCATTATAATAAAACTGTAAAATACCTTTTTCCATTGTTAGTGTCGTTTTTTCTACAAACGTAGAATAAGGCCAAAGATAAAATTGCTAAAACGATTTTTATCTTGTTACGCCAAAGAAGTATAACTTCTGACGCGTGTACATAAGTACACACACACTTTTTTATCATAGCACATAACCGAAGCGGACGAAGCCGCCTGAAACACCTCGTTGCAGTATAATGCCTTCAATAAATTTTATCTATCGCGCAAACCTAAGCCTAATTTGTATTAACGGTAATCATTGACATTTCACCGCATCGGTTGCTCATTCGCACAACAATTAACCGCGTCATCAGTAAAGCCGATCCGTCCACGCTACGATAGCCGTTGTCATGGAAACCGAGACCACACACGAACCTCATACCGAGAATATGCTAATGAAATCCTTCGGGTTTATAGGAATATTTTAGTTTTGTTTCCACAGAATTAATTTGCGACGGGTATCAAGTTAACACCGTATTCGTTTTAGAAAGATAGCCTTATCTTGTTTTGGAAAACGTTTGAGCAATTAAGATAACAGCTGTAGTATAAATTCTGTCATTAATTTAAATTCCATTTTTATTTTACTTTATACATGTGCAAATTTAAATAATTTTATTGTTTACATATTATAATTATATGCGAAAATGACTAAAGGCATATTTTTCTTTAGGAAATTTATTCGATTAAGATAATAAGAAAACTATTTGACATTTATATGAATATTATAAAGCTGAAGATTTTGTTTGTTCGGTTGTACTCAACAACTTATCCTCAGGAACCTCTGGTTTGAATTGCAACACAAAAATAATTATGTTTGTCTCGAATAGTCCATTTATTCAGGAAGGCTATAGGCCATATAGCATCACGCTATGATAGTATCTTCTTTCTGTGTAGTAGCGAGTGAAACTGCGGGGCACAGCTAGTCTTATATCAGACTGAAACTAAGATTATTTTCTTTATCATTTTATGGATCTAAGCAATACCTACTCCATTAGATTAAGCTGTGTAAACCCTAAAAGGAATCTCCGTCAACCCATTATTGTGCCACTGTTGGCACGGGTCTTCTCTCAGATTGAGAGAGTTTCAGGCCGTAGTCCACCGCGCTGGCCAAGTGCGAATTGGTAGACT
>DWLI01003852.1:0-11404 GCA_018249915.1 Cecropterus dorantes dorantes
CCGAATAACTAGTTTCGCGTCAAAATACAAGTAGTGATTTTTGTAAAAGCGTTATCGCTGTAACTGTCGCTCTCGGTGGATCGAGCGCACAGCGTTACATTTCTTTCGCATCGCGCCTATTGGCCGGCCGAGCGAGCGAGATGGGAGATAAAAATTTCGTAAGTGAAAACGGGATAGATACAGCAAAAACAAAACAGCGTAACATAAGACTATATACCTAGATAATAAAATAGAGTGACCTATTACTACAGCTACAATCACTTAGATAGTGATTAAATATATTTTCGTTTCGTATGTAACCGTATAGTTGGTGAAATTATTTATCTCACCAAAGTAACTAGTGAATGAAAATAGCTAGTTACAAAAAAGAACTAGTTTTGAAACAGGTGACACCGACCAAGAAACTAGTTACGTTACGTAACGACCCACGTCTATTCTACTTTATCAGTTTTTTTTAGATCCTTAGTAATGATCGTATTGATATTTTCACACGTCAAAGTGTACTTGGGCCCTAAATTGATCGCCCTGTTTTTTTAATATGATTTCATAAATTACTTCTAGCCAGGCTCATGGAATTGTCGCTTACGATATTGCATAATATTCTCGCGACATACAAGCCTAAATGCTAATTGCTCATGTTCCCGATCAATCCAATTATGAACAATGAGGGACAGAAGCCTGTGTAACATCTCGCAGAAGGACTGACCGTCCATTATCTTTTATTGATTGATAGTTGCTTCAGCTCCAATCTTGTTGCTTAAGCTAACATAAAAATATATTGCTTCTACGACAGCGGCCTGAACAGTTGCTCAGGCCGCTGTCGTAGAAGCAATATATTTGTTGCTTGAGCGCCAGACGAGCAGTGCATGTTTAATTTGATTCGAAAATCTGTCTGAATCGATTCTTTACGCGTCTGTGTACATGCATATGCTTTTCGTCTTCCAGGGAGAAACTTTCAAAATATACCCGACGTCGCTGGGTTATGTGTGATTTTTTGCACTAATATATGTGCGACAGCCACAATGACTAAACTATATCCAACGTGGATGTAATTTCATTAAAAATAATGTATTTTTTTAAACTAAACATAACAGTGTTTAGTTTAATACATAACATTTTTGCGGTTCTTTATGATTTATACAGGGTTTTTTTATCTGATTAAAATAGCAAACGCGCATGCAGCCCACCTGATGGTAAGTGGTAACTGCCGTCCATGGAGATCTGTAAGCAACTTCATATAGAATAGGGTTTCTATCTGAAGTCAATCACAGATATGAAGCTACTCCCGAGCTAGCTACCATATGCTTCCACCAAAACGCAAGAACGCTAGAAATAGGTGTGGCGTTGGTACCTCTCCGGTCGAACTTCACTGGTTCTACCACCTGGTAAACATAATATAACAATATAATTCGAAGAACAGTGGTTCAATCTGTACGTAATCTGAGCGAAAGTGCTTACTTACACAGATATATTTATCTATCCGCTTAGGTAAGTAACCTTTGAGCTTGGTATAGTTATTCGTATATTAGTAATATACATCATATCGAATACGGATTAAAAATACATAAACAAATCACACTTTTTCGCGATAATACAATTCAAATCCCGAACATTTTGTTAACTGTTGAGATATCAATATTTTGGTGTTTACTTTTAAACGACGTATTTCCCAAAACGATAACAGATAAAATTGAATAAACTGAAATTCTATTTCCACGACTCAGAATTTAATTCTACTCCGCATCATATTGAACTTTTCGAAGTAACATTCGAAGCGGAAACTCCCGATATAAAATTATAATCTCAAGGCGGCAAAGGTTCAGTCACGTAATGATGTGTCAGTTTTCTCACTGACGACGGCGGCAAGTGACTCCTTGAAAATTGGATTCCTTTATTGATAACAAGAGGAAAAATCAAAGGATTGGGCATCGTTTCGTTCAGACGTAATACACCTGTCGCAGCTTTTGAAAGTCGATTCAATTGGGTTTACATGTGAAAATAATAAAATTATAATGTTTTATGTCGCATAGGTCGCTCATAGGTGTACCTTAGATTTTCACTAAAACAAGTTATTTCTCTGGAATCATGAATTCATGAATCATGAATTTTGAATTGTTATTGATAAAAAGTAAAAAAAATGGTTTTGACAGCATTTTTGGTAAATAAGCCGCAAGTAGTGCCAAGTAAGCAGAACAGTATATATTTCGATTTCTTCGTTGGAATTGTTTCAAATCTTAGACAGGCACTTCTTATTTTTCGGATGTGTTTATTAGAACTTAATTTTACTTAATTTGCAGTAGGGGAAACGTAAAAGTTTTCTAACAATCAGAACGTGCTACTCATTCGTACTTTAGAATTACGAAATACCTATATACCGGCTAGGTTCGATTTGCCTTTGTGATAGCATACTCAATCTTATATGGGTGCAAAAGGTCGAATTGGCTTTGTTTGAATGAATAGACCTAATTATCCCACACATAATACCTAGATTGGACTACGTTTCATCTTGGATGAAATCGCCAGAAACCTATACCTAATAGCTTACATAAAGGACTTTTTGATAGATGTTATTAATAGCTTGTGGCTGCCACATCAGTTCAACATATTATTGAAATTCAGCCATTAATAATTAATGTACAACTATTAATTAATTTGCGATTGCTTGAACGTGCAGAATGTTATGAATTGGATTGTCATTGTCATTGGTAGCAGTTACAACAAAATGTACGATTACATCGATTAATTTAAGCATTATATTGTTTAGTTAAAACATTACCTGCACATCTATATTTTAATCTTAGGCGCAAAAAGAGGAGTCTTATAAGTTAAAGTGTGTATCTGTGTTAAGTTATAAAATACTGAAAATGTTTGAAATTGTTTTTCTTTAAAGCTTAGCTGAGCGTGTATAAGATTATACCTGTAGGTCCGGGACCAGAATAGGACTACGGTAGTGCTTGTTGTAAGAGGCGACTAAAAGGGGACTTCCGGGGTTACGGGCGGCAAGAGTGGGCGTCAAGCGATCCAGCCAAGTGACCCCGGGAAAATGGCAGCATGTTTGGTCGCACGCTCTCGTAAATATCTGAAGGCACGATGACCGTAAATGCCCACCGGAATAGAGCCCCAAACGAAGCACCACGCTGAACCACGGTTGTATTCCGTTTAGAGATCCCGGAATCCTCCACGCAGCGCTGACGGCCATCGGAGGTGTTTTAGTGCGATAAAAATCCAACATAACCCTGCGTTTCTCCCACGGAGTCGTCCCACGTAACTTTTGAGGGTTTCTCCTTCGTGACAAAAAATAATGATAATTAGGAGTAACTACGATATTGAGTGTTTTATTATGTCAGTAGAAAAAAGTAATTTTAATAAGTATAAAATGCGTGAAATAAAACTTAAAATAAATAATAGAATACTCTCGCTCTTTAAAAAATAAAACTTTTAAAAGCAAATTTATAAAATATACGTATTAAACCACTAGACACAAAGCTAGCAGTTATTTTTTTTGTGTCGAGAGAACGTGCTGGTAATATTATCCGAACATCTTTTTAGTACTATAACTCAACAATTCAATGGGCGCGTAAGCTTTAGAGTTTACTTTAAACACATCACGTTTACGGAAACGTTGGATTTTGCAATAAAGCGGCAAATTTATTTAGGCGGTAAGTTGATTGATTAACTGTGAGATGAGATGAGGCGCCTGCGAAGACGGGATATCTCGTTTAGACACAATCAATATCCTGAGATAGGAACGTAGTACTGCTTATACGATGTGCCGTAATTGCTGTACGTTCTACTTTATTCCTTATATTTAGAGTTCCGTACGGAAAAATATCTTATTTCGAAAATCATACCCTTGGTTTTTTATTAATTCGTCAAGTTGTTTGTCCGTCAACACTACCTTAAGAAGGTTTTCATAATATAAAAGTAACAAACGAGCATGTAGTCCACGTGATTGTTAGTGGTTAAGGTCGCCTATGGACGTTAGCAATGAAACCCAGAAAACTCTTTATTTGTGTTTGGCCACAGAAGCGTTGTTACACTTGAGGAGTATTTGGAACGTCTTGGATATGTATGTCTACTTTACCAACCTTTTAAACCAGGACATACCATTTTAACAGTATTGTTATTAGCCAGAAATAGATATGGTGATGCTGCCTTAGGAATTGTTTCACAAAGGGTTCAAACCCTTATTTTTGAGGTGCAATAGGTTTTAACCGCCTCGTTTAAAAATTAAAATATTACAGACAGGAAAATTATTGGGCTTGTGGGAGATTGTTTTTGGTCTGCAATTATTTGGTGATCTAAGATTATAACAATGTAGGCTTTTACCGCTGGGAGTCAAATTGATTTTGATAGAAATTTTAAACAATAATAACCCTCGGCTGCTAGAAAGTTGCCCAAATTATATATTCAATAGATTGTTACATAAACATGATATTGAATGTTAATTTTGGAAAACCAAATGTTGTTTGCAAGAGATTTCAATTGTTTGATGAAATTATTATTAATATTAAATTGATTTTACATAAAGATGTAAAATACATACATAACCTATATTTACTTGTTGTTCTGGTACAGATCTAAAGTTATCTGTACTGATATATAAAAATGAAATATGTGTCTGTTTCTCACTAATGATGCAAAAACCACTGGTCCGCTGACGTTGGACGCTGAACTAGTTTGAATGCCGTTCGTTTATGCCGACGAATAAATATACCTATTAAGAACACAAAATCTTATCTATACGGGTATGTTGTGACTTAAAATAAATTTAATAATTCAATACATATAGCAAGATGACAAACAATATGGTCTATCAAAACTAAAAAGAGAATAAAGTTTAAAGAAATTATTTTGGAAAGATTTTTAAGTGCACATGAATGGACTTTTTTATTAGTAAACGTACGTGCAGTGCATTTGATTTTAAGGAACCTTTATAGCTTATCTGTAATAACTCCTAGATAAGACTACTATCTAGGGTCAACAAGTGCGCCGCTACCCCTACAACGAATTTGTAACACTCCGGATAAGTAAGTACCTATATTACTAAAATAAAATACTATTACCAATTCGATTTCCCAGGGGTTGTTATGCGTTTTTTACGGAATCAAATTGCACTAAGTTTAATTATAATAATATTATTATATCTATATTACTTATATAATATATTTATATAACTAATATAGAAAATATATCTATCTTACTTATATAATATATTTATATAATATCTTGTTCACCTTGCAATATATTAATTGTTTATCATTCCAATCTCATTAATCGCATTGCTTTTTACATCCAATCGGCTAATTTAAGGCTTCCGTGCAAAAAGCGATTCCGGCCGTTCGATAGTGTGTCAGAAAATCGTATTAACCTAATTCTGCCAGCTCAGTTCTTAGGTACAATAATCCATTTATTTTGATAAGCGCGCCCTAATAGATTTTTTATTAATATCCGGTGAGGAGGCCCAATCTTTATATAAATTAACATATAGATTAAAGAGCCAGCCATTTTGTCTGTTAACCTTTCTAAGATTTTTATCAGAATTGGATTTTAAAGATTCATCAGATTTATGGTGACGACGTTATTCACGAGGTGCGGTAAGGATTTTTACGAAAGTATCATACTTAAATATTGGAATTAATATCATATTCACTTCGTTTAATATTTAGCTGAGTTTTGGTACGTCATATACATTATGCTAGTTCGGGTTCCTTTGTTGGTTAACCGATTTGAGATCTCAGAAATATAGAAATTATTTATTGAGATCTCTTCACTCAGTAGAATTTACTGTTTAGTTTACTTACGTAGGCGTAGTCCTGGGCGATTTACAGCACGATTTAAAAATAGAAAATGTTATATTTTCGTCATAGGACTATTTAATCTCAAGAAAATAAATATTTTGTTTATTATATGTTACATGTAATTTGAATACTTAATTCAACGCAAAACTCAGATTCATGATGGGATCAGATTTATGTTAGCCAATTTATGAGCCGCTTCAAATTAACCTTTAGGGTAAATAATTGAGTTATATACCACTGAATAATTATAATTGAAAGTTGATAAATATAAAAATAAGCAAGTTTCTTGTTAAGGCTAGCGGAAATAAATTCCGATGGAAGGATGTAGTTTATAAAATAATATTATCTTCAATAAAAATGAAAGAATATGAATAGAACATCTATATAAGAAAGCTTACAATCATGGACTAATAAGCTTAAAAAAGAGAAAGTCAGATATGGAACAGGGCTTGTCTGCTAGCTTGATTAAACAATTAGTCCTAACGATCTTATTGATAAAGGCGTGGGCTTTCGAGGGTACTTCGTGCCCTAGCGTTCGTTGCACGTGCAACGTGGGAGCATAGACCAACATATATATGTCGGAGGAAGAGAGAAATACAACTTAGAAATTATTAAAGATAGACTAGGCTTACATTAACATTCGTATCTTACAGAACATGTCAATTGATAACAAATCAAACGAAGTAACTATTGTATTATATTGTGTTTAGTAGTTGTTATAATGTCACGGTATTCGATGTAAATTGGAGCAGAGACTTTTAAGAAGTCTCTAGTGGAGTCGAGGTATGTGGCCGCACGGTGGGAAAACATGGATAAATACTGATGTGAGCGATCGAGGAGGATCATAATTTCATTGTGTTCGGAAGTGTGCGGTCACTGCCTTGAACCCACTGCTCAAATCACTTAATTGTATTAATAGCTTTGTTGAACTGTAAATATAAAGTATTAAAAATGGTGAATACTACATTTGCGCCCACTTAGATTGGATACAAATGGGTTTTGTGGGCGTCATTGAAGGGTAAATACCCTTCAATGACGCCCACAAAACCCATGAATTACTGTCTTTCTCCGACATATATATACTCGTAGTTTGATCAACCGTAAAAAATCGATATTGCACGGATCAAATAGTCAAAGGAATAATTTACTTTATGTCGGATGTTTTAAAGAGGAATTCAATTACAAAACAATGTTACTAACGAGCGCTCTCCGGGGTAGTTATTGGTTATTGCTTATGTGTTAGTGTTTAATGGTATATATTGTTAGTGTTTACTGGTATTCCCCCTTAAGAATCACGTATAAACCATTTTTATAGTAGGCTCTTTGGCATGTTGTCTAGCCAAAATTTAGATGGATTTTAACATATGAGGGTATCCTATTTAGTAGTAAAATATGAATTTTACGGTTTGGGGTACATGCATTACGTAAGTACCAAAGGGAGGCAGGAGGAGATGTAGTTCCTTCGTTTGCTTTTCATGACATGGCTCCCTCCTCTGTTTCTCTGCATCTGTGCTATGTCTAGGGTGTTCTAAGGTCAGCGTTTCTACCAATGTACTATAAATGTTATTTAGTTAAATTATTAAAGATATAAAATTTCGGTTATAATTTTTTCATGTTTTTTTTTAATGCGGGAGAAACCGCAGGCATAGCTAATATGTTATGATGTAATAATATATTCGGATCGGATTTATAATAGGCACATATTTCGAAAATATAGTTGCAATTACATTTAGGTACATGATGATGTTCAAAGGGTGGAGTAAAAAAAAAGTGGCGGTGGAGTGGAGTAAAACATAAGCGGTTGCTGAGGGGTGACGTTCATGGACATCAGTGACGCACTTCAAATATGACAATAGTCCTCAATGAGCCGACCTCAGATATTTTGTTCTCATTAAGGCTCTATTTGAAACGGTTAATTATTCACTAAAAAAATAAAAGAACGAATGACGATTAATTTTACTACGTTCTACAATAATACACTATACGTATGTTTATTATATATACCGAACGAGTATAACAAACGGTCATTTAAGTGCAGTTAAGATTTTTTAAAATTGTCCAAAAAAATTAATTCAAGTATTAAAATAAAAAGATTATATATTATATTGAGCTTAACTGGCATCGTAAACCTACCATGATTGACCTGAAGTATGGCTCCGCTCTTAAACCCATTAACAATGGCGGTAGTGTGGCGCATTGGATTGGCGATTATTGGCGCTATCTATCATGATCGGCAGGACCTCTCCCGCACAGTCCTCCATAACTCTCGCTGACTCAAACATTCAACCTTTCACTTTTCCCCTGCTGCGTATTATATTTTCTACACTTTACTGAGCTCGTCTTTTAAAAAGAATTATACTAATAGTATAACTTCTGAGCGACTTGTATATCTCAAAACATATGTATATTTCTTACTGTGGATGTTGTATTTTAGTGCGTTTATTTTTTTCTATGTAAGTGGCCATTGCCGCCTATCAACGTCTGTAATCAACCTCAGATAAGATGAGTTTTCACTTAGGCTGGACACAAATTATTGCTACCCCTGAGGATTAAGTTGGAACGTCCCGGGTAAGTATGCCTCCCTTACCACACCGGCAAGAGTTAATGGGGGGTTGTGCAGTATGATACATCCATGTAAGAATATCAAGTCAAAATTGTCTGAATATATTTAACGGAAGAGGTTTTCTAGGTTCTACTGTGTTTTGAATTGGAAGCTTCGGTAAGGCAGATAAACTAATACAAGGTCTAATTTCATTCTCTTTAATCCATTTGTAAGAGACTTTAGATGGCAACTCTATTAGTGTCAGATATAGGTAAATATCATGGTTGGGTCTTTAAAATAGTTATTTTTTTATTATTTAAGGATATAGTTTTAAAATCAAAAGGAAACTGACATTATAATAGATAATCGTAGACATTGGAACGTAAAAAAACATGTTTCATTTAATAAAGTTAGTCCAAATTGTGCCAAATTTTTCAGGGGATAAATGTAGGAAACGGGACCGAAAGCGAATCGGAACAAGGAAAGCAATAGAGAGGAATTACAAAAATACGAGATAAGAATCTTCGACTTAAAAGGATGAAAATATTGAGAGTTCACAAGACGTAATGAAACACAACCGTGGCTTTTAAATATTTTGATATATACCGTGTATATGAGGCCATTTTAATTTTTATATCTTTGAAGGAACACGTAGTCCAGTTAATCTGATAGTAAATTGGTCACTGTCATCTATAGATATCATCTATAAGAACTTCATACAGAACAAAGGTTTTATATGAAGTCGATTGATGAGTTGCTACTACCGAGACTAAGCAAGTTCCCTCATATTAAGTAAGCTTTTTTAAACGGGTGGTTCCAAAAAAATCTACATGAGTTCCTTTTGTACTTTATTCAAACCTGTCTGAAAATAACGAAGAAGGGTATTAAAGCTAAATTATTTAATTATAAATAAGAATCTACTCGATGTTGTACACAGCCTACGGCTGATGCTGCATAGGAAAATATAAAGTACCTACACGTCGAAAGGTAGGTTACAACAACTGACTAGCTACATGATCCATTAAATATACCTCACTAAGTCCGACACTCCAATACAAACTATGTATATGTATTCACAAATTGTTTCAAAGGTATCGATAACCGACTAAATAGATTATCTACTAAGTTCATGTAGGATTCCATAGTTTACTGGAGATAGTTTACTCAAATTGTTGCATAAGACACTTGTTTGATTAATAATATAATAAGGTAGCAGATAACGTATGATTTGTACTAGGAATGAAATCTACTTTATATGTATAGAGGCTACTAAGACTCAAAATATAAAACGTTTTTTTTTATAATGACTGGACAAAACACTACCTCAATTAAGAATATTGTGCAATAATGCGGTAAAAAATACATATAGACTAATTTACTAATTATACTTTTTCTTCTAAATAAACAATTGAATGTGGTAGACCTCATTGTGGTTCGACTCCGGAAGCACCACCGCGAACCTATTTTTGCGTAATAACAGCAGTGTTATGCTCTGCTGTTTTCTGTTTGAAGGGTGTGGTAAGGGAGACATACTTTCCAAGATATTCCATTTTAATCCTCAGGGGTAGCAACGCATCTGTGGCTAATCTTTGCGAGACTTTGATCTTACCTAGGGTTGATCACAGATGTCCATAGGCGGCAGTAGCCACTTACCATTAGGTAGATTACATACTCGTTTGCTACTTACTATTACTGTGAAAAAATAAACAATAATTAAGACATCTATCAGGTGGACTGCTTGATCGTTTTCTACTTTAGTCTAATAAAAAAATAAGACATGTTTATTTAAAACACAATCTGAAACTAAAAGTAAAGTTTTTCATATATAAAAAAAGTCAAAGTATATCGGGTGACAATTTTTGCGCCAACCTATAGTAGCAACACATCTGTGATAAACCTCATTAAAAATACTCATTCTTCTCTTACAAGGAATGTCTTCAGTCACCTATGTGCTGATTTTGTTAGATTATACTTTAGTTTTGTTTTATGATAATTGATGCCCTTCAAGTGTATTACATATAAAAAGCAAAATTCAAAATTTTGAAAACCCACGAAGGTTCAAAAAACTCGGACCTATCACTGAAAACCGCATCTAAATAGGACTATTGGTTTTGCACAAGCAAATGTTTACTGCAGCGCCCCCTTGTGACTATTCATCGTAAAATATATACAGGAATATACACCGATCAAACCAGAATCCATTACTGAAAATCGCATCAAAATTGGACAAGTAGTTTCGGAGATAAATGGCAACATTGGTTTGCACAAACATCCTCTCACCCCAAGTGCATATACACTCTAGTTCTATCGTAAAAATGTGAACTAATGTAAGTTTACATATATGCATGTGTTGCCTTATAATATTTTTTTGCAAAGTTTGTATATATACTTTGGATTTTATTTATATACTAAAAATACTACCAGTACTAGTAATATTTTACTAGAAGTACTGATAGTTTATATAGTTATCCCCGAGGATTAAAAGTGTTATGTACCAATATGTGTCTCTTTCATCTCACATCTTCATCTCCCTTTGAACAAGAACACAACATCGCTTAATACTACTAATGAAAGGCAGAACATACAAGTTAAAAATGTTATAACTTAAAACCATTCCTCATAGTCTAATTACATACACTATGTTTTATAGCAGAGTGCGCCTTTCGGAATTTTAAGAAACTCTGCATCGCCGCCTTAAGTTCTCTTAAATTAAATAACACCATTATTTATTGCGTGAGCTAGACGTGTACAAAGAAATATCGCCAGAAAACGTAACTTACGTGATAATAATAAACCTGTAGGTACAGAATTATCATATTACTAGCTGAGCCCGCGGTCTCAGCCCGCGTTAAAAAGATATGTTTATGTAACCGAAATATGTAACCGAAGATTTGTATCCTTAATAATTTTAACGAAATATATTTATTTCGATGAGAGCTGGTAGCCATTGACATAAGACCGAGCCGAGCAAAATATATCTTTCCTTAAATTATAAAATCCGGAACATAGCTTTACTTCGTTATATGGCACAGATGAGACCCCACCAGACTCAACGTGAACA
>DWLI01003853.1:0-11404 GCA_018249915.1 Cecropterus dorantes dorantes
AAATTCGAACCAGTAGTTCCTGAGATTAGCCCGTTCAACCAAACAAACTCTACTGCTTTATAATATTAAGTATAGATACAAATAATGCAAAGTTTGGTGCGTAAGGATACAGTTAGTGCTGGGTATTGTGATATGGAACCAATCAAAAAGAAAAACGAACTAAACGTAAGGTAGGTCTACCACTTAATACAGGTTAATCTACCACTAGGATATGTCAACGCTTTCTCCCCGCCACCGCAGTTTCGCCGTGACCACGATCTATGTAACAGGGTTGTAATATTGGTAAAAAGAATATAAAATTTATCAATTCCGGATTATCCGATTCCACTTACCTGCTGGACTGGACGCTCGTTTGCTACTTCAATCTGAAAAAAAAAACTTTCATTGGAGTGGTTTCGAGCTATTTTTCGAGCTATTTCGAGGTATTTGAAAATCAGAACAATTAATTTAGGGCGTTGGTGACTTAGATTTATGCAAACTGAACAAAAATGACTCTTATAATCTACATATTTGACCTAAGCTCTCTAAAGTCTAAATTAAACATTAATTATAAAATTCCTTTCTAAATTTAAATGTGTAAATGTTCTTTCTACATTGCAAATCATTCATAATTTACATAGCTATATATAACTTCGAAGTTCAGGAAGCTTAGGGAACTAAACTAAACTTAACTAAACTAAATTTGGGAAACTAACTAAACTTAGGTAAGCAGCACTATTGCTGCTTCCCTAAGTTTGGAATCTCGGACCAGCGAAGCAATTCACCCTTGACCTATTACCACTTAAACAGCTCTCAACGGTTTCATGAATTTTAATTCCAATTATTTTCTGCAGGCTTCATGTAGCTCGGGGCTTTATTAAATTACGCAATCGGCCCACACGCTTCGAATATACATTCGAAAAACAAATTTGAATAAATAAATGTAATTTCATACATGACAGTAAATGCTATAGTATACTCAAATATGCAAATTTGGAACATGATTTTCGTTTAATTTGACTTATACCTATTTCAAGGCCGTGATTAAACATTTACCATTACCAGGATATATCAGGTGGTAGACACAATGTAGTTCGACCGGGGAGGTACCACCGCCATACCTATTTCTAGCGTAAAGCAGTTATTGCGTTTCGTTGGATGTGTGTGGGGTGTGGTTGCCGGCTCACTAATATATGAAGCGACCATCTAAGCCCTCAGGAGCAGCAACTGTAATCGACTTCAGATAGAACCCCTATTCTGTATAAAGTTGCTTTCAGACGTCCATCGGCAGTAACCCCTTTCCATCAGGTGGACTCTCGTGCATGCTCGTTTGTTATTTCAATCAGATAAAAAAATAGTAGAAAAATAATTAGTGTTATGCTTTTGGTTTTAGTAATATCACTGTCTTACGGTGAAGGCAAACGTCATGATGAAACTTACACACCTGAGATTTCTTTAATAAAGTTCCTTCGTACAAAAAATCACAGTTTTTTAAATTCGTACCTTGCTAGCTTGGTTTGATTATGGCAATTAACTCTCATTCTTAGACAAGGTATATTCCTTGTAGTGGTACAATAATGGGTTGACGAGTAGCCTTTAGTAAAGTCAATGAATCCTAATCATTTTACCTTCTAATATGTATGTTATTTTACATTTCAGAAAGCAGCGAAAGGACCAAAGCTGCGCCCTCCGCCGCGGAACACACGACGACTGAAGCCGTTGAACCTCATCGGGAATCCCGCGCAATGAACCAGAATATATATAAGACAACAATAGGCTTGTCGACCACGAGGACCACCCTTATAGAGAACTCCACCGAGAAATACCAATCTGACACAGAACTGGTTAAATCTAACAACACAACAGACAATGTCCAACAGTGGGCTGCTATCAACGTCACGGAGGGCAACGTCTCCGTTGGATTAAACGCCACACAACAAAACATCACAGACGAGACGTATGGAAACTCGACAGACGCGCAAAACGCAACGTTCGCGTCGAAGAAACGCAACTTAAAGTTCATAAAGGACACTATAAAAGACGACGCGGGTATAGGCGGAATGTCCGAGAGTCGTACGGAGAAGCCGTTGTCGCTTGAGACGACGTTTCTGCAAACTCGGATACCGCCGAACGTGGAGTCATCCAGACGTGTCATCGACCCTGGGGAAGGTGGGATGGACACTGGCGCGATTGCTGGCATCTCCTTCGCGGCGTTGGTGCTGACGGCTCTCGCTGGCAGCACCGCCTTCGTCCTGTACCGGCGGAGGTACTTGAACAAGCCACAGACTCTAAACGACAAATGCTCAAATCCAGATTCGAGCGGGTATCTCGATGATAGTACAATACGGGTGAGTATTGTATCCTATGTAAGATTAACAAATACTAAAAGAGTTAATTTATTTAGACCCGTAGTTTGTAGTTAAGATTTGAATACATTTTTTCCGTAATAATATTCCGGATTCTTAAATGAGAATTTTAAATGTTAAGGTTAATGTTTAAATTATGTCATTGAGCTCGATCATTTATGGTTTTGTTTCTTATGGGTTACTGTTTAGTATCCAAACGCCAGATAGAAGAATTATGGTTCGGCCGGGAAGCTATGACTAGTCACACCTACGTATATCTAGGGTGAAGCAATTATTGCTTTTCGATGGAAAAGTACGGTTGCCGGCTCACTTACATATTATGACGCGACCATCACCCCTATTTTATTTGAATTTGGTTACACATATCAATCGATGGCAGTGACCACTTATAATCAGGTAGAGTGCATACTCGTTTGCCACTTCCACCACATGAAAACTTTAAATAACTCCTTTAGTATTATAATGAAAAATTTAAATTGAAACAGTAAATCTCTTTATCATTGTCTAGAGTTAGTATAAATATTTACAAAGTACGTTATTTTAGGAGAAAAGGGTTTGTAGCGATTTAAATTATCCCTTGTGGCAGTGTCTCTTAAGGGATTAGCGCAGGAGTTCGCAAATATTTAAACAAAAACAGCAAATTGCAAAGTGATTGTAGCAATAGTCATATAATTTCATAATAGTCTATAACTGTATAGGAACTGATATGACCAATCGTGTGAGAAAAAGAAAGTTACAGATATAGCCACGGCAGAAGCTATTGGAATATTTTATTACTAATTAATTTAATTTTAATTAAATTATAAGCTGAGCCCCGCGGTCGTACCCGCGTTTAAAAACGTAACTTGACATAGTTACAAATAGCCAAAATGTTCGTTATTTGACCTTATGACCTTATTCAATTTTAATATAGCATTGTTTCAGAGAGGACTGATAGCAACTGACATTAGTGATGCGTGCGCGTAGAGCGCGTGGGATTTCCTAGGTTTCATTTTTTTGTTCTAAACTCTCAATATATTTTCTAAAATAGAAGTATCCTAAGTTACGCCTTATAACATCAGCTACCCAACAGTGAAACTCCCCTCAAAATCGGTCCAGCGATTTCAGAGATTAGAACAAACAGACAAAGATTTTATTAATTGATGTTTTGTTATCAATAACGTATATACTTCCAAATGCATTTGGTAAAAAGCTGTAATGTTACAAACAGACTTCAATTTTATTTATATGTATAGATTAGATTGCAAGTTCCCTTAATATACAGTCATAATATAAACAATAAATTGAAAAATTGTAGAACAAGTACCATCTTTCAATTTATTTTATATGGAGGTACCACCGTCACACCTGTTTCTAACGCACTCATGCGTTCCATTGGAAAGGGTGTGTATAACGGCTGACCACGGCGACGTTTAGTACTTATGAGTGGCAATGTATCTGTGATTGCGTGTGTAAACCGATTTTAATATAACACACGCTTTTTTTTAATATTAATTTAAAAAATGAAATAAATAAATATTAATTAAAAAAATGCGAGTGTAAAATTTTTATAAAATTTTCAAGAAAGAGCCACGGGTTGTCGATCCCTGCGCTAGGAGATTGCTCATATTACGTGGGTAAAGATATCCTCTCTGCGGTTGCTATCCATACTTGGGTTTCACTTATTTATCCAGGTTATCGTATGTGGAGTCGGATTTATGTATATTTTATACTCATGTGTAATTAACATATTGAAATGTTTTTTTTCGTGTAATAGAAGGTAGATTCAAACTAACACAAAGTGTGCCCGACACTAAATAATAAATACCGCATACAGACATATATAAACAATATCCATTTATAAAAGGTGTTCTATCAGAAGTCGATATCTTCCCTAAGGTGGTAGAACTCTTTGTGGTTCGACTCAGGAAGCACCACCGCCACACCTATTTCTGCCTAATAACAGCAGTGTTATGCGCATTCGATCTTAGTCATCAGGGGTAGCAACGCATCTGTGGCTAACCTTGATTAAGACTGATCTTACCTAAGGTTGATTACAGATGTCCATGTGCGGCAGTAGCCATTTACCATCAGGTGGGCTGCATGCTCGTTTGCTATTTACAAACTATAAAAAAATCTGATGCTTTGCAAGTTCTGAAGACCAGTAGCCGCCTTACGTCATATTCGCCTGTATCCCGAAAAATAGTGATATTAAAGCCAGTAGTGATCAAGTTGAGAAAGTAATAAAAAGTTATCTCATTATCACTTTACTGATAACTTTATGTGAGATCTTTCGATAGGTAATAATCGTAAAATATCTTCTTATTGATTTCAAAATAACTTTTAACTACTCACCAAAATAATTTTAAGTGATTATTATAATAACAACGCTTTTAATCTCTAATGAGGTATTTATGAAAAGATTCTATTTTTTGTCATATGTAGTTTCAACTATCTCGAATGTATATTATAACAAATACTAAGAATTAAAAATGTACGTGTAATACACATAACTACAAAAAATTAATGGTGAATGCCCGGATACGAACCTCGGACTATCTGTGACTGCTTAATCATTAATATTATTTATTTTTATTATTAAATATATATTTTTATTCGTTAATATAGATAGTTTCATAAACAATAAAATGTATGAGTGTTCTATCACTTATAAATATAAATATAAAAAAATATTATTTTCAGGACAATTCAGAGGAGATGTACAGCCTGGACAACGATTCCTTCCTGAACTCGCTGGAGGCCATGACAATCCAGAACTATTGGACCGATACAGTGAAACACACTAAGCTATGAACGAACTGAGCGGACTTAGAAGTGACAACTATAGTGTATCTGTGCGACATGAACAGACTTTTATGGTAACAATAGACTTAAAGTGCAGTGTTATTTTATTCGGTTGTGTAAAATGAACTGATATCGTGATAGAAACGTGTGGCGCCATCTATGTCAAAGTATTCACCATAAAAGAACAAGAAAGACAATTTGTACATAATCTTTGCCGTGATGTAGTAAACTTGTAGCGACATCTATCTGTCATAATACTAATGAAAGTTAAAAAATAATACAGAGTAAGAATGAGTTCATAATAATAATTATAATATCTTTAATAATTCTTTTTTTCAATCGGTAAAATAGTCAAAATATATCAAATCTCTATAATATATATATCGTGTATCAGTGCAGCGCCATTTATCTGTCGTGATTTAAAAGTAAAATAGCATCACATAAGATTATATTATAAAAAAAAACTTAATTCAAAATAACGGTTACTTAATTAAATTAATTAATTAAATTAGATTATAATAAGTAAATAGCGCTGTGCGTTTAAACTTTTCAATTTAACTGTATTTAGAGGACTTAAATACGATTAAGAATAAGACTTGTAATAAAATCAAAATCGAACTCAAAAATTCATTGTATATTTTTGTTACTAGTTTTTTTTTAATCTGAAAATAGCAAATTGTAGTTCATTTATTGCCACTTCATAACCACCTCATTGTAGCAATACCAGGAAATGTCTATGATTCTATTCTTTATTATTTTATTTTATTTTTATTTATGCCTTTTTGACTTGCCTTCTTGGCTTTCAGCCTAACTCTAATATTATATTCTTTAGTAAATCTATCATATTCTAATATCAAACATTTGGCTCTTTAGTGGCCTTTTTTTCCACGAAAGGAAAAGGTCCAAACAGTACACAGTCAAATGTCACTTTATTAAAGATTTATTTAATCTGCGAAATTATTTAAATTTTTATGCATAAAGATTACATTTCATGATTTTTTTCATTCCCAATGTTTTAATGGAATTTTAGAAAAATATGTCCAACGTTTTGTTTGAAAGACGGCAATAGATGAAAAAAATGTATATGAAAAGGAATTATTTCGTACGTCAGTCAATAACTCTTATAAAAGTAGTTTCTACGGTATATTAAAACCAGATACACAGAATAGCAATAGACATAATAAATCATTTGACAATATAATAACATCTATTCAATAACAAATTAAGTTATACATCAAAAAGTTTTACACTACTACATCTGAGCTCATTTCTTGTGCCAAGCATAGTCATAGTAAAAGTAAAAGATACACATAATATATAAATTGATGTCATTAATGGACAGCTAAAGTGAGCGAAGGCTTATATCCAAATCTTTAACAAGAATAAGTAATTTCCCCTCCATATTAAAATTGGCGAGATAAGATAACTTTTTTAACGAGGAGGACTTCTTTTGTCTTCTTGTCAACCAATTTCGGAGTTTTGGGCTCCAAGCTCCCTCCCTCTTAACGTAGAGCAGGGGTCGTAAACCTTATGAGTCGCACGAGTTAAAAATTACAGTTTAAAAAAATTCCAAGTTGTTTTTCTTGCCAACAATAAATAGCTTATTTATGCTAATTTATTTTTTGCGTATAGAACTAAAGAGTCGCAGCTTCAAATCCAAAGAGCTGCAGGTTGTCGATCCCTGACATAGTGTGAAAAATAAAATTTAGACGCCAGATACACTTTCATCCATTAACAAGGATACGCTCATGGCATCTACGAACTATTACTATGAAATATGATGAGATTTAAAAATATCACTATTTTGCTATTTAGAAATTTGTAGAGCACTTCGTAACAATATTCTGTTACTTATTATTTTGGATAATGTATAATACAAAGACATACGTACACAAATAAAGTACTTAAGCTAATAGGTACGAGAGATTACTCTGCTATCACATTTTATTATTTATATATATTTTTTACATTATAATTATTATTTGACCAGATTGAGAATTGTATGTTATTAATAACTATAATATTTATATGTGTGTGATTATAACTACTTTGTAAACATTTTTGTTAAAAATAATAATTGATAATGTTAATATAATATGAATGTAGAATATTTGAATAATTATCCCAATGAAATGTACGAACCATTCAATTTTACTATTATTAATAATTTTAATATATGTGAATAATTTAGTTTAGATTTTATTATTAATTTATAATAGAGTTATATAAAAATATTAAATTTAGATTTATTGTACATAGGTACTTAATTGTTGTGATAACATTTTTATTATTTAATGTGTTTGGCTTAATGTTAGTACCATTGATTTTAAAGTTAATTTATCCAGTTATCTAGATTACATTTCCTATGTAATTACAACCACTAACTACCATTCGAATGAATTGAATGGAAAACATTTGTTGCATTCAAATGAATTAAATAATGATGAAATGTCGACTCATTACCGTTTAATCTGCTTCAATAATATTTTAGAATTAAAATCCAAAATTTTAAAATTATAATCCAAAAGTTTTTATTTATTTTTCGCTCGCCTTTTATAATGTGTGAGTGGAAATATATATAATAAATCGCCTTTTTGGATTACATATTGAAATATGTAGATGAGTATACCAGGCCGTTCCATTATTTTGTTTGACGTTTGCACGTTCGAAAAGCATGTGGAACCCGACAATTTTCGCACTTTCGGTCGCATTTAGATATCAAGTGGAACGCTTTATATAGAAGCAGATTTTTGAAGGAATCGTCAAATGATATTAATAATTAAACTCCTTTTTATGCATAAAATACTTCCGAAAATTCGTTGTATTCCTTAATAATTAACAATAACTGCTGTTTTTAAATATTCCTTGTATTACAATTTATTTCTGTCACGGTGGATTAGGGATGCCATCTGTCACAGTTTCCAAGTGAGAAGTACTGAAGGAAAGGATAAAAATAAACTTGATATCTGATAATAATATATTGTATATTAAAACTTAAAAACACACATTAACTCATTTCTGTGCCCAAGTGACGCATGTTTCACCTGGTGTATTAGACGATAGCAGCCCTAATTTTCTTTAATATTCTATAGTCTAGAATCAAGCTGGGGTTACACTAAATCTAGACATAAGATATTGATCTCAGTATGTAATTTTAAATAGCAAGAGATTTAGTTTAATGTTGTTTTTATAGCTTTAAATTTCTGAAATTAAATGAAAATTACAATGGAATTCTTTTAAAGTTATAATTTTGTATAATTTCTATTCCCTTTGTAGTTCGAGAAGATACTTAAAAACATGTGGATTATAATGTAATGAAAGATAAAAATGGCGGGAGTTGATAATATTAATGCACTGTTTACGTACTTATTTTATTATCAAAGTAACGGCTCACTGCTATACACACCGAACACACATCCGTATTGCTTCATGCCCTAATCTCTTACTGCCACAGTGCGCGGTGTGTACACATGAGACAACAGTAGCTTCTCATTATTCACATATACTGCAGTATACAAGTATAAAATTAAAAAAAACTTGCAATAATAAACACGCAGACACCATTTTCGGTCTTTGAAAAAGAATACGTATGGTTTGAAAATCATAGTTATATGGTTTATCTATGTGTTACCCGTTAAATTAAATTTAGACCACTTTAATGATTTAATTAAAAACTTACTCTTCATTGTTATTTTTTCTTTTTATTCCTTTGCAAGTACTTAAAAATATTAAAGTCTGAGGAAAAATCTTTGATATTACATAAATACTTATATCTAATTCTATTTAGTAATGTATATGTGGAGTAATTGCATTAATTTATATCCTTGTCGAACTATAATTTTAATTATAAACAAATGATTTATTTTAATGTAATAATATCTTGCCTTAATTAAAACATGTTTAGAAGTACAGATGAGATATAACTTGTATTTTGTAATGAAATTAATTTGTGTGGTAGTCATCTCCAGATTACACAGTTTTTGTTGTGATTTCTATTTCCGTCCAACACTAATGTTTTGTTAATTTACTTTCCATAAGATTTCTAAACGACGTTATAGATTTGTCTTTGGATTTCTTAAATTTTTGTTAAAACGCGTGTCTGTGGTTTATTTTAACAATATGTTAAAATCCGTTTCATAACTGTCACACTGTTGCTACTTTAACAATAATGTTGCTATAATGGCAAAATGAATTCCAAGTTTTTCCAATGTAGTACACATGTTACTAATATAAATGTATGTTATCAGTGTTTAAAAACTTTTCTAATAGTACTTATTAAGAAAATCTCGTGTTCAATGTTCACTATACTAAATTTTTTAGTATTTCTTATATTTAGTGTAAATAAATGTTTTGCAATCTGTAGACACTTATGGAGTTTGAACATATATTAAATATTATGGTGACCGATATTCTTATATGAACATAGGCATTTGACGCTATACGATAACACTATTTCCTGATCTTCTATCGGTGGAAATTATTTTTGAGGAATAATTCTGCCAATAGCGTAGTGGAATGCTGTTCTTAAATGCCATTTTGGGCTATCGTGACAAGCAGGCACTGAAACTAGCATTTAAATTTTTAAACATTTTCGAATACGTTAGCTTTGAAAAAGTTGACTTTAAAATATACATTGACGAAAAGAGAACCTCTTTCCTTTGGGAAGTCGGTAAAAATATAAAATTTCAGTAATGAAACTATTCAATTTGGAGAACAATTTACAAGTAATTTAAAAATTACATAAAATTAAATGAAATGCTAATTCATTTCATATTTTTTTTGTTTTTTAAGCAATTTTAAAAGCGTGTGCTTAAAGACACTTTTCATATCGCGTACTAATACAAAGCCTTCTGGACTACTAATGCAAGCGGATGAAAAAGGCTTAAGACACAGTACACTTCATGCTGGTTTGATGTATATAGCTCTAAAACACTGTCATATCAGGTCTAGATATTAATATATAAATAGTTACTACCTAACTTGTACCATGTAAGTTAAATCTGAGTGTAAACAGGTTTTAAATTATATGAAAACAATTCGATACCTCATACCATCTATTTAGAGTTTAATCATCCTAATGTAAAATGTAATGTATGTAACTTGAGATTTTAAGTAAATTATACGTATTGATGTTTTAATTACCAATCTGCCCTTTAATGATATATTCCATGAAATAAATCAAAATTTTATTAAATAAGCAATCATTTATCTAATTAAAAATAAGTTGGATTAACCATTTTTCGAAAACTTAGACTCTCAGGTGCTAGAAAATATATTTTGTGTAGTCAAAATAATAAACCCCTATTAATGTAGTTACTTATAAAATAATTTGGTTTGTGACAAAGTATTGTAATGAATTAATGGTTTAATTAGACTATATCATATTAAATCTATTTTTACTTGCAATGTTTTGTTTTATTCTGCAATGACGTAGACAAATGGTAAGGAACACGGATAAAAAACTGTATCATGGTAAGAACCTAGAAACAGACAAAGATTTGTACTACAAAGACCTCACATATAGTTGCTTGGATTAAATAATAACATAACACAAGAACGCAAATTTTAAACCCAAGTGTTTGATTGGATGAAGTTAAAATAATAAAAATAATTAAAAAAATAACAGTGCAATTTCTATTTAAATTTTTCTTTTATCACACATTTCATTTTTAATAATGGTAGTCATTTTTATAATGTTAATTGAATTGATAACGTAATTACCACGTGAAAAACAGATTAAATAATCACGTTGTAATCCAAATTAATGGTAAAAATGCAAATATAATATAAAGAAAAATTACACTTAGGTATAAAGAAAAACTAAAAAATCAGCCAGTTGGGATTTATGTAGTAAATTATAATCTATAATGTAATTTGTACACATTATGTATTAAATGTTTTTTTGTTATTCTGAATAAAGGTTTGGTAATTATTACAATATAATGGCATAGAATATTCTATTACACTTAAGTGTTTTAAAATGTAATAATAAAGTATCTGTTTTAAATAACCATATTACATTTCAGTTTCAGCTGCGGTTAAAATGTATGGTTAAAATTATAATAATTTTGGATAGAGTAAATTGATTTTAATAAAAAGGTAACGTGTAACGTCAAGATATGTACATAAAATTTCTTCAATCCTGTAAATTAAACTCAGTATTATGCGATCGACCTAAGAATAAGAATAAAAATGACCTTGAAGTGAAATGTTGAATCTAAAAGTAAGGTTAGCAAAAAATATTCTAAGTTCTAACTTTAATTATTTCTACAATT
>DWLI01003854.1:0-11402 GCA_018249915.1 Cecropterus dorantes dorantes
GCATATATCTTGACAGATGCTAAAACATAATATCTTCTGTTTCTATAAGTACTATTTATTACTTTATATACTCTATAACTAGCTAAAGCACTCGTGCTTCGTTACGGGAAACAAAAATATTCGCCATCTTTAAATAGTTTTCGCGCAGATTCCTATTTATTCTCGTATTAGATTAATGGTAAAAGATTTTTTGAAATCGGTCCAGTAGTTTCAGAGCCTATTCAATACAAACAAACTTACTATCAAATCTTTCCTCTTTATAATATTAGTATAGAAGTGTAAATATCATAGACGCAACTATACAACATGCAGCATAAATAAAATATTTTTGTCGGATTGGAGATGACCGCGATCTGGTTCTCGTCATATAATGAGCTAGTCACGTAGGCGCATTTCGTATTATTTCCCTAGGACGGGCCACGTGACGCGAATGCCGCTCCGTCGCGCTGCGGACCCAGGCCTCCTCGGACCCTCCGCAAATAAACCGCTTCACGCACGACTGTCCGCCGGAGATTCATTATTCCATCCAAGGCTTGCTCCCCGACTCATAAAATATACAATTTCCCTAAATGTTTTAAATTTTGAACTAACTTATTTATTGCATTGGTATAACGGGGTTGCCGCATGTACTCATATGTAAAGTGACCACTGTATTAGTCAGAGCATGACAAGAATTCAAATATCATTAAGCGGTCGAAATATGACAGACAAACTACTCAGAATTGTTAGGAACTGTTCACACAACTGTTCTTGTGACAATCGCAATCAGGCAAACAATACTGCATCCGATTGTAACATAAGTGATTAACTTGTATTAGCAGAATTTATTTCATCAATATATGGATGGAACTTAATTCTATGCTTCGTTTAGTAGATTAATTTGTCTTAACTTGTACTGAAAACAATTAATTCCACATGACTAATGAAATCCGGACAAAAAAATGTTGTCAGTTATGTCTCAGCACCAACAGGCTATGTGGTAATTTATTCGAATAGTAAGAAGGAAGTCGGTTAAAAATAAGTAAAAATCAGTAACCACAAAAGTAGATTTTGAAAATGGCGACCATGCCGTCGCAAAGAAAAGGTCGTGCGCATTGAAGATTATCTAAAAAATCGAACCGGTCTTAGCAAAGCACTTATATACCGAATTATCTAGCTATCTATTTGTATCTCTCCAATCAAGCAAGCAGTTCACAAGGCGTTGTTGTATTATTGCTCAACAGTCTGCGATACTTTAATAAAAATTCCTTATTCATTACCGACGTAAGGATAAAAAGGATATTAATTTCCCGGGTCAAATTAGACAAAATGTTATTTTAGCCAAATGTGGTACGAACTAATAAAGACGTCACATGAGACGCTCTTTCGTACCACGACATTAGGCGCGTAGCAGTTTATTGTGCGCCAGGCTCGCTCATAACTACCCATTTTCCTAGGGATAATGACGGACAACAAGCGACGTTATGTTTATTTCAAAGTCCACAAAATAAAGGTCTTATACGTGCGGCTCGAATATTATCACGACTCTGTAGGTATCCGGTACAAGTACATGTACGCGTTATTCGGGCGTATTCATTATAAAGTACCGCATTTTTCGTGTTGTTGGTTTGTTTACTTATACAGGCATATTTTATTACGAGCCATAAAACAGGAAAGTATCCACCGAGTTATTGCTAATACAAAGGCGAAGGCAAAAAATACATATCTTGTTCAACTTTAGGTAACTCATACATAATATATATATTATGTACCTTGGATTTCCTCGCAGCGCTGCATGGTGAAGCGCGTTGAAACCGTTGTTGTTCGTCAGGGTCATGTCGGCTCCGTGGTCCAGAAGCAACGTTAGCATATCATCACGTTTCTTAGAAATAGCGTCATGCAACGGTGTATCGCCTTCGGAGTCCTGTAAAGAGTGAAACATATATCATTATATTTACGTGCCGCATTGAATAAATACACACAGGATATGTTTCGCTAAAGAATTTTGCGTCGTATATGTACTCGTATAAGATATTTCACCAGTACGTATAGGCTTGTGCGTTGAATGAGGTGCAGCTGCGCTGAAAACATTAGATTTTGAATTATACAACGAAGCCCGTCTGGAGCATCGCGACAATTTTCTAAAACATCAAACCGCCCGAATGAATAATTGAGGCGGCGGAGAAGGCGTTTAGGGCGTGGATTATGGAGACTTGCATAATTTATAAGCGTCTCGAAGTAGTTAAGACGAGCTGTGTAAGGCGAGCGGCGAGTGGCAAACTGAGTCGTGGTGGGATGCTCTGTTCGGTGGTGGAGCTGGTGTAGAATGGTGTCGAGCTTCACAATATAGGGCGAACGGCGCAAAAAGCGCGGCTACCGTCATTATCATAATCACAGGAGCTACGTGCCGCCGCGGCGCGGCCCAAGCCGTTTCGCTTTGTGAGCTTGCATTAAGAGAGCTGAGCGTTGTGCTCTGTCATTCCACAATTAATTTGCAAAGGACCGTGAGATGAGTGATTTTCTTTCTAGAGTAGCACTCACCAAAATTAAATTTTAAGACTGAATTATATTTAAATAAACGTAATTCTGTTTATAATGACGGCAAATAATTACCTTATTTGTTTTAGGAATGATAAAATTGTGAAGTTTTTTTCAAGATTAAATCTCCTTTTAGGGTATTTTTAGACCAAATAATCCTTTATTTATTGCTATATTCGTTTTATTTAATACCATTTTAATACCAATTTTTGGTATGAATCTACAGCAATACCAACTTAATTAACAGCGTATTTAAATGTGTAATTAATATTTAGGATATTTTACGAAAGTCATTCATATTTCATGAAATATCATATTTTTTAATGAAAATAGAGACTTGTTTTCTATTTACGCAACTGCAATATAGTTACCAATGCACCAAAACAACTTAACGTTGAGAATCTAACCTAGATTTGCCGATTTAACTGATTTGCGAAGTGATTGCAGTAATAAATGCATGAGCTGCTATCGCTGAACTGAAATAATCAATTAGCGGTAAAGAATTAGTTGCGCTGAGCCGGCACGCGACACCGGCTCTGTATCAGCGGCTGTAATTCAGTGTAAGCTCGACCAGAGACGCAGTAATTCCGTTCAGAATACCAGCATTCAATATTAATCCCATTGGCATATAGATGGCCATTACAGCCTGTAATTCATGACGGCAATATCGTTTGCTTTACAAGCTAATACTAATTATTTAATTGCTTTAAGTCCGCCGCTGATTGGATCACCGGTAATTACAATCGACAATTGTCAATAGTTGCTTACATATACTACATGTTAACCACAGGCGAACACCGTCTAAACGTGTATGAATTAGCAATTCATGTATGATTAAATTAATAAACTGACTTTAATTAGAAGAATAAGATTTTAAGTAAAATAAGGTTTGAGTTAGATTACTTTACTTTAGATATTTTTGTTACGTAAACATAAAATGTATTTGTGACTTTAGAAAGCTGATTCTTCCAGAAAACAAAAATGCAGCGACTAAAATAAGGCCTGAATAAATAAAATAAAACATGAAATCCATCACCTAATAGATAATTAAGTACCTAATGAGGATGACATCACTAGTTTCATAGTTCACGTTTTTTAAATCAACGAAATATAAAACTTACTTATACAAACAAGAAAAACATCACGACATTTTCTTTTTAAAGGTGCAATTGCGGCTTTTGGTAAACGTCTAAGGCGGGAATAAGTGTTGAGGTGAAATAAGAAATTTGATTTACGTGGCAATATTCTCAGGTGCAGCGTTGGCTGCACGACGCCGTCGCCGACACGTATGAGTGTCCTATATCGTTATATCTTCGTATTGCGCTACGTATCGTTTTTACGATGCAGAATGACGTAAAATATAACAAGGAAAATGACTCTAACGTCACATTATAAGACGTAACAACTAAATAAGTTAACGTTTTACAAGGAAGACCTTATAATTTCAAAAACACGTTAATTATTTATGTATCATATACTTTAGGCCAAAAATTTATTTTATTTTATTTATTTATTTATATTTGGGAAACATACAATAATTGTAGTACAGATAACAAGGTTCAAAAAAATAATACATAAATCAGCAAAGTTTCCACTAAAAACTGATTGAAAAATAAAAGATTAACTGTATTTAGAGCAACACATAAAAATTATAGCTGAAAATCAATAGAAGAATGTGATATAATTAATTAATCAAAATGTTTTAGTCTCCCAATATCCAATAATGTTTACTTTATTCATTGCTCACAAAACCAGAAAACTACAATTTTGCTATTTCTACCGAACCAAGTAAGCAAATACAGTTATTTATCAGATGAAAAATAATTAATAAAGGAAAGGGAACAAACAGGGTGACCCTAACAGAGTAATATAAGAAAAAATAAACAAACGGCCGGTGGTAGAACAATAACAATACAAAACAACAACGTAATTACTCAAAGATAAGATACGCGTCGGAAAGTGGTCGACCCTAAAGCGAAGGGCGGGTCGCGAGGGCGCGCCGAGTCGCCGGCGATGTCACGGTTGATAGCCAGTATCAAACTTAGTCCTAAATTAGTATTTATCTTAATTAAAGTGACGTTTGCACACAAAACACAGTGACGGTAATAAAACGTGACTTTGAATGAGACGGAAATTTTGTATGGGTATCATTTGACGTGACTTGAAAATCTCTTACTACTATTTCAAATCAAAACATTTTATAGTCCGATTGCGCCAGAAGGAGGGTCATTTTTTTTCGAGCGTATGTATCTGTGTGTGTGTATGTGCGCGTGTGTTTGAGTGTGTGTGTGTGTGTGTGTGCGTGTTAGTGTGAGCGTGCGTGCGTGCATCAGTGCGTGCGTGAGTGAGTGCGTGCGTGAGCGTGAGAGTGTGCGTGTGTGTTTGTTTGTTTATTTGTGTGTTTGTTTGTTTGCTTGTTTGTTTGTTTGTATGTATGTATGTTTATGTATACGGCACGCGTTTTAGGTCAAATGGCTTGACGGATTGTGACGTATATGACATGTCATCAGAATCGTCTCAATTTCAAGTGTGACATAGGCTATAAATATTTTTTTAAATGGCGCCAGCAAAAAGGGGAGTAAAGGAACGACTTCTTTATTATCACAACAATAAGGCTATCAAATGAAAGGTAATAAATGGACCATTCTAAAAATATATCTACATATATTATAATACTTTTATGAATACATCAATCGTTTTAAGCAGTTTTTAATATTTTTAACAATGTTACTACTTTAAAAAGCATTCATTACAAACAATTTTTCATTTTAATCATCAGAAAACTTCCTTTTCATAAAGTTTCGGTAAGGGAAAGAACCACCGTAAAAACTCTACAACACACGCTAAAAGTTATACTTTTAATACTATGGATGCATATCATCAATACTTGGGAAAGAATATTGGAAACACAATTTGTTATATTTCTATTTTTCTCGAAGCGAATCCAAAGAGGATCGTGATTGTCCGGAAGTTTATCTAACTCTAGGAGAAAATTCTCATCTCTCACTAAACAAATACAAAGGGGACAGTTTGGAAGTGTTTTTAGAAACTACAAAGTCGGATTTGGACACGTAACAGTTATTATTACAGTTGAGAACAGCTACGACAATTTACAGATGACAGCTGAATTTATAAAGAATAGACCCCGATAACAAATAGCACTGCAATAATCATATATTCAAATTTAACCAAGTCAGGCATTAAATGTACCTACCAAAATATTTAAAAACAATATTGAACGTAAAAATTATATTGTACCAGAGAACACAATACTACGAATATGTGTTAAATCCTAAGATTTTTTTATTAAATTTTCACCAAATAGAATTTCCTCCGTTTCCTCGCACGTTCTACTCTAAATACAGCTGGCAACGCGGCGGCAAACGTGACTCAAACAGTTCCATTTTAATTTGGCTGCCTTTCGAACTTACTGTTAAAGAATGGTCGTGAGGCAAATATATGTGGAATACATATATGTATTTTCTTATCTAATGCCGATTTAAAATCTTTTGTATAGCATTATTTTGCTTCTGATCGTACTGAATAGACGTGGAATATTGTACTTGATATAATTCTGAACTAAACATAAAAACGGTTGAAATACCCCGCAGTTTATTTCAATCTAGAATAATGACGTACAGTTATTTAACTAGATAGCGAAACCAACTTAATGCAATTTAATGAATCAGCCGGTTCATGGAAGACAAATACTTTTAACGGAAGTCCGCGTTCGGTAGCATTGAGGCGCAGCTCCATCATTGACGAGGCAGAAAGAAACAGCTAATTGTTTAATTCCAAACCATTACATCTAGTATTACGGGAGGATTATTCACGGGCCATATAGCGCGGCAACAGAGCGCTGCCGACGCCGGGCGCCGCCTCCACCCGACGCCGCCCGCCCGGCCGCCCGGCCGCCCGTCCGGACGCGCTTTTCACGCGCGGGCTTACCTACCAAGGCTGTTTTTATTTATTTTTATGATTACACTATTTTTATTCCTTTTATATTGAAGGGACTGGAAGGGTATTCTAATTATATTACGATACAAATATTTGTCCGTCGTGAACATTCAAAAAGAAAATCAGGTTACATGAAGGTAAGTTTACTATTGTTATTTTAAAATTTTAGATTTGTTTATATATTTTTTTCTTTATGTTTATTGCATTAAATCATAAAATTATTATTTGCATCTTAACTTTTCTTTAATCGACTTCCAAATAATAGGAGGCTCTCAATTCGGTTGGAATATTTATTTCATGTAGGTACATTACGATTTACTCCGCGGCTGTGAACCAATTTCAAAAATAGTTTAAATGTTTATTGCATGGTTTAATTGTTTATTGTTATCTATTTAAGTTTTCTATAAAATTCAATTTCTTCTTATTTAAATTTAATGAACAAATTATACTACAGATTTTAAATTAATATTGTCGTTTGACTATGAAAGACATTGAGTTGGTATTCTTTACAAAGAACATTTTATAAATACAGCGTGACTCATTCACGTTCTGATTATTTTAAGTTGTATAAATTTAACGTTAATAATGTATATAATAACTATATTCTCACGAGCCTGTTTCCTATATCAATAACATAAAAATTGAAAATTTGTTTACAATAGTGGTGAACCACAGCAGATTCAGCCGATCAAATATTACATTGGCACTGAGCTTGATTAAATATGCTTGATTTAATATTCGTTGTATATTCGCTTAGATAAATATAATTCGGATTAATAAACAAGCCAAAAACCAGAACAACATCATAAATAATAACATTTATCAATCGGTTGAAAGCAAAATTAAATCCATTCAAATTTCATAAGCGGCATTCATAAAATTCACAGGCATCAACAACGACAACAACAGAAAATATATTGGTTTTATCGTTGCATGGAAATTTGCCAAATACAAACGGTTCAGGGAATGTAATTTTAAATTTATAGAATATCGGGAAAGATAAAATATTAATTGAATGACCAAACTAAATGAGTCTGTTATAAACTAAGTGGATAGATTTAAATATCCGTTTCGATAACGTTTATTTTTTGGCATAACAAAATGTAATAAATATTTCGTAACAAACATATCCATCGACATATTCTAATCGATTTGTAATCGTTTAAAATAAGTAACTTTTTATGTTTTTTTTTTCAATTATTTACAGAAGAAAAAATTTCTTCTCGCATGTGGAATAGATATACTCGTATTTTACGGGACCACCATATGGATGTCCCTAGAAAATTATCCAAATAATATGAAAATGTAAGAAAACAACTTACTTAAATGAGATGATTATATTTTCTCACAAAATTTCACGTAAATATTCACTGAATTCATGAATTATTTAGCCAATTAATACAGCCATTTGCTTCGAAGACTTGGTTGTAACAATCTAGTATGCGGTTTAGTGCTAACGGATCGTATTCATTAGCAATCTATAACTGTAGATGCAGATCAACGAAGCGAAGGCTCATTCTATCACCTCGCTTATAACGTTGATATAATTTAATTATTTTTTAGGTATTTCATGTCGCTATATAATAAGTTGTGCTACGCGGTTTCACCTATTACTAAATAAGAAAAAAACATAGCGTGATGATAACATCACGCTGTTTTTGCTTAATAAATTGACTATTCAATACAAAAAGGATTCTAAAATTTGAACCAGTCGTTTCTGAGATTAGCCCGTTCAACCAAACAAAGTCTACTGCTTTATAATATTATTATAGTATAGTAGTATAACATGTTATATTTCATTATATCTAGCAATTTTAGATACCTAAGCTTTATATATTCCTCTATAACTGGTTTTAAATAAAAAAAAACAATCCAAGATGAAATCCATTACTTTTTATATAAGAGAGTTGAAGTATTCTCAGAGCCGATGCAGTCTATGACAGTGAGACTTATCTAGGTTAAAATCTTAGTTCTTATCTTAGCTCTTAAACTTATTATTAAACCAATACACATGTTTAGAACAGTGAGCAGTATTGGTTTAATAATAAGTTTGAATAGTACTATTGATTAGTTTATTGTTTATAAATACTCATTTATAAATTGCCCTAACTTAAGTAGAATTAATAACGCTCTTATTCTTACGCCCTAAATGCGATGCTGTTTTGTATTTATTATAAGCAGCCATCGCACACAATACAATAAACTAACACTAGATGCTATAACTTAAGCGAATTAATCCGACAATCCGTATCGATTGGCTCAATGATAGCAGCTATCAATGAGTTTCTCGTACGTACTGTGGCTCTGCGCTGGTGTTCCGCCTTCATCTCGGTCGTGATTGATTGCGCGGAAATAATCCTCCCCATCTATGCGTATGGATTTACATAGTGGGCTTGATGAAACAACGATAAACAGAATTGCATGTATTATAAGTATGTATGTATATTATCAATATATTTTTAATCTACCAATTGCAAACTAAACGTACGTAAGCGTTTATATTCATTGAGCTCACGAATGCAGCTCCGCGTACGTGTATCTTGATTACACATTTTTCCACTATTTTGAAAAATCTAAATATTTTAGGATAAAGCACATTAAATAAAATCTCATTAAAATTACGAGCCTTAATATAAGCCTCAGCAAAATCAGTTCAGTCGTTTCTAAGTTTAGTCGAGAAGACCAAAATTAAAAAAAATATATGCATGGTATTACGCAAATAAGCGTGAGCTTCGGAAACCTTTAAGTCAATTAGAATTTAAATATAATCAATGGTCATGCTATATTCAATTTATTTATGTGAGTACTCATATATTATAACCATCTACTCAAACAAATATAATTATAGTAACACAATAATATACAAAAACCCAAAAACACTTTGTAAAGAAAAATTGTACGAGAAATTATCGTTTCCGCGCTTCGTAGGGCATCAAGTAGTCATTCACGGTTATTATAACATGTAACAAACGACAATAATGCTTGTCGGGCCCTTTTGGTACGTTAAATAACACTTGATAGTAGGGTTGTACGCCAAACTGTATTTCCTAGTTCGAACACAGAGTGCTCTTGGGCTATACTTCTATATATGAAACTTTGAAGTGGAGATATCTTTACATAGACTTTCCTTTTTATATCTGATGGCCTAAGGTTGGCCATGGATGCAGTGCTTCCTTTGAGGACTATGTCAGAATACCTCATAAGCCAGACAACTAAGTTAAAGTGTCTACCTCTTACCACTCTGTTCAAACCAAAAATCGGCAGTAGCACGTTAGCAGTCAAAGTAGCAGCACTTAACACTGCTATTAAAAGACTATTGTTTTATAATATATTTTTACTATAAACGTGGCGGTGGTGCGTCCGGGGTCGATGCACTAAAATCGAGTGCCAAGAAGCGATTGAGATTATGATTGTAACACACAGCAAACAGTTGAAGACATAATCATTAGAAATAAAGTAGGTCGTTTCACAAATACCGCAGTCCATTAGTGCTCAATATCTCAAGCACGCAGTTCTTTGTTATTCTGCTGGAGCGCAGTAGCGTTGAGCGCTTTGCTTTAGATATTGGAAAACGGTAATGTACTCTGCGAGATTTAGTGCTGAGCGCCCGCCCCGACTCCGGCTAACACCCTCGCACTGTCGTCGTCTGCAATTTAGGATTTTAAATTTTGATTTAAGACGGACTTCGTGCTTCTTGTCTAGCTGTAGTGTAATCTTGAATGTAGACATAATTTTGATTGTGGTTTTGTTTACACTGTGTGACGTTGGTTTATCGTTGTATCTTTTCGAATGGATATAATATTACAGAACCTTAATATAACGCCTTTACAATGTTAAGCCTACCTATCTTATCTACGACAGAGGTTTATTTGTAATTCTGGAGAAACTAATGGACCTGTTCTATTTATATCAAATGAAGCTCCATCACTTCAAAGGTACGTATGTAATATAGACGTATATTTCGAAAACCGGTTACTTTTCTTTTCATAACGGGCGCGAAGCTAATATTGTATCATTATACTGCTTTTAAGTATAATGTAGCAATTTTGTAATTATGCTCCAATTAAAAAGATCGTGAGGTTCGTTAGTTCTTAAAGAATGCCGCAGGGTTCTTTCGCTATCTTGAAAGCTCTCATCCCTCGCACGAATTCTTAGAGCGGTCATTAGACCGACACTGGTACCAAATCTTTGCTCAATTTGCGACCACTAGCATAAATTGCCTCAGTTACTAGCGCCACTTTCAAACATTTTTATACTTCAAACTTTATTCACATAGCGGTGCTAGTCCATTACATTAATAGCGAATAATTCATGTTATTAAGAGTGTTTTATGATTCAAAGTCTCCGGTTAATGCTGGCTATTTTTATAACTAATGATTACTTTTTAAATATGTAGTACTCATTTTATCTTCACCAATAGGATACACACCATTTAAAGCACATTAAAAATAGATTTATTTTTGTATTGACACACTAATTTTGTGCGTTTATTTATATCGATTTTAAAGTTTTAAATTTTTACTTCATAATTTTATCGTACGCATGAAGTTTTAATAGACTATATTGACGTTGGTAAGTAAACATAAATTTGTATTGGAAAACTTTTTTAAAAGAAAGCTTGTAACGTACTTTTATTTTTCATAGTTTGCTTGCAAACCTCTCTCATTTGATACTTACATCACGGTTCCAAATGAAAGGTTCAGAAAATGACAAGAACGATAAAAAAACTATAATCCCTTCATCTTGGGACGACCGCCATTTTGGAGTTAGAAAGATGATTTCCTGCTAAAGTTGATGATAACTAATCAAGAAATTCAACTGAAAACTTGCAAAATTTCAGCTTTATAAATATAATATCTATATATATAAAAGAAAGTCGTGTTAGTTACACTATTTATAACTCGAGAACGGCTGAACCGATTTGGCTG